>JADRCD010166066.1:0-25849 GCA_019843815.1 Montemys delectorum | reverse complement strand
TGTCTTGTAAAGCTGTCCAGAACTTAGATTTATACTATACAGCAGGCAGGTATGAGAGCCAGCACGGTGAATTTTAAAATGAGCCATTCTAATTTAGAGATGAGCCACTAACTGTCTGTGCTAGACATGTATTTTGTAGTAAACTCACTCATGGTTAGAATCATAAAAGTTCAAGAAAAGGAGCAACCTGTCATAAAAAAAAAAAGAAGAGTTTCTTGCATGATCTCAAGGTTGTCTGTGAGGCTCTCCTCTATTTCCACTTCTAGTTTAGTGCTTGACAGAGAGCAGCTGCCACAGAAACATTTGCTGAATGGACTTCAGGCACTAGAATTTTATACATTTTATGTGGCCCCTCATTTACACAATCTCCTAGCAACTACTTTCTTCATTATCTTTACTTCATTAGCTTGTCATCTACGCTGTAATTTATTCAGTAAGCATAGTATTTAACATACTTTAACAAGCACAAGGATCATGACATTTGATAGGCTAGACTAAACTGCTTGGATCAGATTTGTTTGAAATTACATTACCCAAGCAAAGCCAAGCACAATCAGTTCATACAAGACCGAAATGAATGAAGTGAGACACGGGTCTGCCTTACAAGTTTACCTGTAATCTCTTATATACACATGAATTTCACAGTGTGGTTGCCAGTCCTTTTTTGTGATACTGTAGACAAGGTCCAGTGGTGAGAACCTACAATGAGATGTGGACAGGAGGAAGTGATGACTTTCAGTCATCTTTCTTTCCTTCAACTTTAGTATCCTTTAATTGGAGAGAGAAAGCAGTCCATTTTCGTTAGCTGTATCTAGAATTTTTATTTATTTATTTATTTTTTTAATTAGGTATTTTCTTTATTTACATGTACATTTTCCCTTTCCCAGGTTCCCCTCCAAAACAAACAAACAAACAAACAAAAACAAGAACAAACCCCTTTTGTCTCCCCCCTCCCCATGCCTGTCACCCCACCCTCTCCCACTTATTGGCCCTGGCATTCCCCTACACTGGGGCACAAAACCTTCACAAGGCCAAGGTCCTTTCCTCCTATTGATGATCGAATTTGCAATCCTCTACTATACACATGTTGCCAGAACATTCAGTCCCACCATGTATAGTCCTTGATTGGTGGTTGGGTCCCTGGGAGCTCTGAGGGTACTAGTTAGTAATTGTTGTTCGTCCTAAGGGGCTGCAAACCCTTCAGCTCCATAGAACCTTTCTCTAACTCCTTCATTGGGGACCGTGTACTCAGTTCAATGAATGGCTGTATCTAGAATTTTATAGATTACTGGAGATTCAACTCCAAGAATATACTGGCAGGAGTGAGGCTCTAGCATATACACAGTAACAGTATGGGGAGAATCTGATTCTTTATACTTTAGTTGTACAGTCACTTGTTTGGCTTTGTCAGTTATATCACAAATACCCCCATTTCCATAAAAATGTGACACCATCCTGACTGTCTGGGTGCCACCGTCTTGAAGATGATAAGCTCTAGCAGTATTTTTATTAGCCCACTCAACATGCTCTTCTTGGTTCCATGTCCACACAACTACAGAAGTTTTTCCATTATCTTTGTCCTCCTGATATTGATGAACATGTTTGCCATAGCAGAATTCATATTTCCACCAACCAACACCTCAATGAAAGCAGTAAGAGCCGCTTAGGAACTCCTTTATGAGCTGGTCATCTGTCAGCTTGGAAATGTGAGTTGTTCTAACAGTGAGCACTGGCTGAGAACCAACAGCAATAGGTTTGTGGATGGCTGGAAATCTCTCTTCTTCAGTAGAAGGCAAATCTTCTTCTTTGTTCCTAAATGGTGCCCTCAGTATCCCTTCCTGCTGCTCCAACTGCCTTAGTGTGAGGGGTTTAAATGGAGGTCCTGGCAGTGATTGACGGAATATGTCATTCACAGGAGCAGCTCTGAACTTGTTGTATTAAGGGTGACTGCACAAGAGTAGTTACAACTTCATATACACAAGTTGTAACTTCAGCTACTGAAAAGATTTCATGCTCAGATTCAGGATGGCATACACACATCACAGGACTTGATCTGAGTCAATTTTGTTTCAGACTACAAGGTATACCATTTCTCATTCCTACCGGTTAGTAGGGTATCATCTGACCTTCGATGCTTTTAGTAGGAATCTCATTTGACTTTTCTTTTTCTTTTGCTTCTTGATCTTCTTCATACAGAAGATTCTTAGCCAACATATTCCCAAGGTAGTATTCATGAATATTTACTTTTTGGCCAGTTTCTTTTTCTTCATGGCACTGTCGAATGTTTCCCATGACATACTTCAATAGTCCAGTAAGATTCAATTCTGTAGGAACAACAGCTCTGTTTAAATAGTGGTTCCAAAAGCTCCCTTGGATTGGAGCCATTGTCATCCTTTTATTCTTCCTCATCCCCACTTTTCTGGTATATTCTAACTATTTAATAAATTATGGTATTTTTTATCAACTGTTAGTTTCAACTCAAATTATTTCTGAACATCAGTGTCTGATGAGAAATCACTCCTCAGCAGAGGATTAGTTTTCTATGGCTGAGCTTTCACTGGCTTCTCACAAGTATGCTAGTATAGGCCATATAGTTTTATTCTTATTTAAATATTTTTCAGACAATATATTTTGATCATATTCTTCTCTTCTTCCAACTCCTCCCATACCTTCTCCATCTCCCTATCCACTTAATCTCATGTTCTTTTTCTCTCTCAAAAGAACAAAAATAAAAAAATCATTAGTTTAATAAGAGTAATAGCAAGACCAATTAGACAAAATATACCCACACAAAAGATGCACAAATATACAAAGTCCATTTTATGATAAGCCACTCTTCCTGAGCTTGGGACTGCCTTGGAGTATGGTTGATATACCCAGTAAGGTTCTATTGGAGAAAACTGGTTTTTGATGTCCTCATAGCTATCAATTGCAGCTAGCCCTTTGGCTAGGGTTGCAGTATTGTGTCTCCTTCCCCTCCTCAGTGCTTGTATCGTGTCTGCTTTGAATATGTGCAGGTCTTGTATGCTCTGCCATAGTCTTTGGGAGTCCATATGTGTACTGGTCCTGTTGTGTCTAGAAGATGCTGTTTCCTTGGGTTTACCTACCTCCTCTGGCTCTTAGAATCTTCCCCACTCCTGCTTCTGCAAAGATTTCTGAACCTTGAGGGGACAAGTTTGATTAGAGGCATGCCATTTAGGACTGAGTGCTCCAAAGTCATTCTCTTTCTGTGCATTGCCCAATTATGGGTCTCTGTCTTAATTCCCATCTACTGCAAGAGGAAGTTTCTATGCTGAACAGCCATTTTTTAAAATGTCTTCTACATGCCTGCCTCTATGTCCTCTCTGAAACAGGTAAAGGAAGACAAAAACTGTACCGACTTCTAGTAGAGACAGAGATGTCTTAGGATGATTAAATTAAAACTGAGTGAATGTTCATTGTTACTTATTGGAGGCAGTGAGTGAAGACTTTACAGGGAATGTGGGCTATAAATCTTGACTGTATGTAAGTTCTTAGGGAGTACAGGAAAATAAGCAAGATGTGTTAAATGTTAAGGGTAAGGAAACACTTTTGGTTATAAATGTTTCAGAAAGTAGGAAAAGCAAAGGCATGACGAGGAAGGCAGTAGAAGGCCTGGGTAGAAGGGCCTGGGGTATGTTTTTCCATAGGACACAAGAGACAGCCAGCTCTGCCATTCACTTTTGAGTAATTAAATGAGAATAACATTTAACCCTAATCAACTGCCCAGTAATCCGTGTCTTTGCTGGCTCAGATCTCTACCATAGCTTCTGCCCCTTGAATCCTTGCTTCATCTTTCTGTGTCTCATCAGCTTTTTCTATTTTCTGTAAAAAAAAAATTAAAAATAAAAAATAAAATAACCAGCACTCCAGTGTTCAGCCAGTATCCTTATCCAGACTGCGCGTCCTCGGGAGAGTGGAGCTTTTCTGTGTTTTCCTCTCAAATTACTTTCTTTCAAGACATACAAATATTTTCAAGGTTATAACAGTCACAGTAACACTGAAACATATGTTTTCCAGATAACATATTTAAAAATATATATGTTCATTTTCTCTTAAAATCATATTTGAAAGTAATAATAATTTATATACATTTTAAAGTTAGGCAAAATGAGGCACCAAGATACTGAGAGGTGAATAGCTTAATGAAATTAACAAACGAGACAATTGGGAGAGCTGAGATTTTTACAGAGTGTGTGCTTCCGGTATTTTGCATTTTTTTTATATTAGGTATTTTCTTTATTTACATGTAAATTTTTCCTTTCCCAGGTTCCCCTCCAAAAAACAAACAAACAAACAAACAAAAACAACAAGAACAAACCCCTTTTGCCTCCCCCCTTCCTATGCCTGCCACCCCACCCTCTTGCATTTTAATGACTACAATATGCTAGATTGTTTACACCCGTGTCCAAAAATGTAAAACAAAACAAAATGAAACAAACAAAAAACCTTCCAGCATAATGTTTATATGAAAATAATGATGAAAAATCCTCTGTACTAACCCTGATCTGGGTGAAGTGATGAGCCTTTTGAATCTAACAAGAGGCTCAGCAGGCAAAGTGCTTGCTGTGTAAGCCTGATGAACTGAATTCAAATCCTGGAACATATAGTGGAAGAATAGACTGGACTCCGGAACAGACTCTTAAGAGCTGTCCTCTGACCTTTCACAGCTGTGTCATGGCATGTGTACACTAATAATGGACCACACGGGCAGAATAATAAATAAAAGAAAAATAAATAAATGAATATCTGAAATACTTTAAAGTACAAGGTGCTGCCATCAGATTCTTAAAAGCTTAATGCTGTGTACAATCACATGACAAACCACTTCTGCTTGTGTTTCAACTTATCCTCAAAAGTATATCCTATAAGAGCTATCATACAAAGTTCAATGATTCTGTTGTTTATATCCCATGGATTTGTTCCTATTGGTGATGGGTACATAAGTTTTCATGTGTTTTTGTTCAAAGGTGACCAAATTAAAACATATCTATGCTGACTAACATATTGACAAAGACATTCCAAAGCCCCTAATATTGATTATCCATGTAATTCTCATGTGACTACAAAGCATTTTTTTCCAATTTGTAATAAACTTTATCAGCCTCCAAATATGGCTATGTTCTTTTGAAAACTGTAGTTATTGTTCACATTTAGTGCACAATCTAATATATGTTATATTTATGCTATATATTATATCTTCATATATCTAGTATAATATATCTTATGTTATATATTTATATATTATATAGCATAAATATTATATAGATATATATTAGATTAAATATTTATTATATATAATGATATATGGATCCAAGTTTTTCAAAAAGTACAAGTTGTAATATTAAATGATCCAGTAACCCCTGTTGTCTTTATGTTATTGTTTTTGAAGTACTATTTACAAAACTTTAGAAATGTAAACAATGCAAGAGTCTATCAACTGAGGAATAGTTAAGAAAATGTGGTATATTTATACAATGGAATGACATTTGTACATAAAAAGATAATTGAATTGTGTCATTTGATAAAGACTTAAATGGGAATTGAAGTTATCATGTTAAGTGAGATCATCCCCTCACAATTACTCTGTTATGAGACATGAGCAGTTGATCTCAAAGAAGATGAGAATGGACTGGTGATCCCTACAAGTCAAGAGAAGTCAGTAGTATATGAGAAAATATTAATCAATGGATTCTAAGTTTAGTAGGCAGAAATAGAAAGGTCTGTAGTACCATTGCGTAGTAGAGTGACTATAGATATTAATAATCTACTGTGCATTTATAAAGGAACACATTTTGAAAGTTTTTACCACAAATTATATCTGAAGAGGTATGTATGTAAATTGATTTAAAAATTATACATGTATTGAAATAGTACCTGATAATATTATATATGATATACATATATATAAGAATAGAATATATATTCTGATTTTATTATCTGTTATTTTAAAGATAAGCTTATGGCAGAGAAAATACCTCAATTATTAATATGTTGCTCTTCCAAGAATTAAAACCTAAATTTGATACCAGAACCATTGAGAAAACAAGCTAGGCATGGTGGCAACTGCTTGTTTGTACTCTAGGCACTAGGGAGGCAGAAACAGGAAGATCCAAGGGCTTGCTGGACATCTAGCATAGACAACTTGATGAGTTCTAGGCTAGCAAGAGACCTTAATCTCAGAAAAGAAAGTGGAAGAAGAGAAAGAAGGAAAGAAGGAAAGAAGGAAACAACAGGTGGAAAGTTCCTGGGCAGTACTGTCAGAGGTGACGTCCTAACCTACATACTTATCTACTACAATGTGTAAGGAGAACAGTATGGTTTGAATATGACAGTCAAAGAAAATAAATATAATTGTCACTTGGCAGTCATAGATGAAACTGGAAGTCAGGTTCCATGAAATAAAGCAAGTATAAAGTATCTCCAACAGTCTCTCCTAGATCTAAAATGATGTGGAAACTCATCATGACCTAAAAACGGACTAGGGAGGAAAAGAGAACCCATTCAGTTGATGATCATGGTGAGAGTCTTTGCTCTTGGAAACTAAGTTATATTACACAGGGAAAGGCTGGGCATATTATAAAGTTGCAACATACATACAGGTGTTTATGCCCAATATTCTAGTTTCTAGAGAAAATATTTTTATTTTTTATTAGTTATTTGTTTATATTTCAAATATTATCCCCTTTCCTGGTTTCCCCTCCTCAACACACCTATCCCATCCCCTTCCCCCTGCTTCTATGAGGGTGCTCCCCTATACACACACCCACTTCCACCTCACCACCTTAGCATTCCCCTATACTGGGGCATTGAGCCTTCACAGGACCAAGGGCCTCCCCTCTCATTAATGCCAGATAAGGCCATCCTCTGCTACATACGCAGCTGGTGCCATGGGTCCCTCTATGTGCAATCTGGTACAACCACTCTGGAAATCAGTCTGGCAGTTCCTGAGAAAATTATTTTAAACAGTTTTACTTTATAGCTCAAGCTAGGCTGAAACTCATTCTGTGTTCAGTTCTGCTTCAAACTCAGCATCCCCCTGTATCAGCCTTTCAAGTTCTAGACAACCATGCACAGCACTAGTATCTGTAGATATTAATTGCTCCAAAGAATTTAAAAAAATGTACAGGTGTGTAACAGGCCTTCTTTTTACTGAATTAAATAGCCTAGGATCATCTCAAATACAAAATTATGACATTCGAACCTTTCAGGTCTAAACAACAATTTATGTAAGACAATTATGCTTCCTTGTATACTCTTGGATAGTAATCAATTTTCCTGCAAACATTAAATGGACCCAAAGAGTTTTAAAGATGATTTTCATGTGTGATTATTTTTCACTTGGTAGAATATAAACTTGTCATTCACCGACACAGACAGACTGTGGTGAGTTTGTTGTTCTATAAAACACAATCATTAGTAGATGTTTATGGGTGGTAGACAGATATGAAGCTAATGACTGTACTATGTATATTCTTTATATTGTTCTTTCATTCTCTTTATCCCTGTATATCTACATATTGCACATCCACATAATTGAGGAACTATCAGCAAGAGGATGCTGGGAAAGGAGAGGATATTTATTTCAGATATGTCTCTAATAGTCTGTCTGATTTCCAGTGGAAATCACTCATGCACATACTGGCAGCATGGAGGGGACTCAGTGACTCTTCAAAAGTGTATATGAAGTTTAGAAGAAAAGGGGAAGACATAGAAGGAGTTGGAAAGGAGGGAAGAGGATTGAATTTGCTCAAAACATATTATACTAACATATATATTATTCAAATCAAAAATAAAGTGGAAAATTATTGTGAGATGAACAAAATAATAAAAAGTAGCAGTTTAGAGAAAGTAATTTTGTATATATTTAATTTTCATGTGTTACATATAGCTAATGTTATAGTACCCACGAAAGTTGAAAAAATCCAACAGAATGATTTAAAACACACAATCTGAAAAGTTTATAGGTTATATTATAGAAAAATTTCCAAAATTGCTAGAGTCCCTCAAAAACAGGTTCTACTTCCAAATATGGAAAGTATAATGAAAAATATGCATGGTGTGCTTAATATATTTCCCAAAAGCTTGCCCATATGCCATGTGATATTAAAATATATTCTTTATGTTAACAGAGGAGAATATAACTTTATCAATCTAATTGTTATTTCTACCTATTTATTTTTCCCTTATCCAAACACTCTGATAACTTCAACCATCTCTTGACATATACTACTTCTTCGTCACTTTACTCCCATGGACTTTTTCTCAGTTATTTCCAGAAATCTAATGAGGTCCTCATTTCTATCGTCACCGTCTCTCTGCTGTTTCTTCATCTGCATGTCAGGCAGACAAAGGCAGCCACCAGGCTTCCTCGCTCAGCAGACCATGTACATACTCTTCACGTACTTTTCCCTACATTTAAAAAGTCTTTCCTCTAGCAGATACCATGTAGTGATAGTTCATCTTTCAGAATGCCTTCTGACATTAAGGCTGAGAAGAACTCAGACTGTGGTGACCTTCAGTACCCACGCACACCACTCCAACCTCACTCACATACATACTGGCACTGATGCAGGAGTAAGGTACTACTCAAAACTTCAGAATGCCCAGGTTAAGAAATCCAGAGACTTCATCCCAGAGTGATAACTGTTATACAGATATAAAGCAGGCATCTTGAAAGGCCACTGGAACTCAGAAGAAACCTCCTAGGGAGATATGCCTGCTTCCCTACAAAGTTGGGACACTTTTGTTCATATGCCTTCCCACTACTCTGACATCTTGAGGCTGTATGAGACCTCATTTCTTCCTGTACACTCTTCACGTGCCCAAGAATATGTGTATGGATCAGCCAGGGTTCACTTGAGGTCAAATATCCAAGCTTCTTGTTCTGCATGTGTTCCATGAGCTCTAAGCTATGTTAAACTTATACTTGTTTTCCTATCTTAAGAAATTAAGGATTTTGTTTTTAAGATTCTGTTGTTTTGTGCATCTGATGACAAAATATTCACCTGTAGTGTCTATTGATCTCACAGTTCAATTTTTTGTGCCTTTCTCCCTTGATAATTTTCTGGATATATATGTTAAACACAAACTCTGTTAGCATAGATTCATCTCTCATTCAAACATCTTTTTGTCTAACAAACAATTTGATCACTCCTTCACGGATCTGCTTGGTCTTTACTCCATATACAATTGGATTCAAGGTGGGAGGTAGCAACAGATACAGGTTGGCTATAATAATGTGGATATGATGGGGTATAGTGGTTCTCCCAAAGCGGTGAGTGAAGAAGTTGAAGAAGGCTGGGACATAGGTAATAACAATAGCACATATGTGTGATGTGCAGGTACTGAAGGCTTTATGGCGAGCATCTGCGGAAGATAGCTTCACCACAGCATGGATAATCATGGCATAAGACATGAAGATACAGAACATATCAAAGCCCCCAATAAATATAGCAGCTATAAGACCATAGATAGCATTAATTTTAATATTGCCACAGGATAGTTTGGCCACAGCCATGTGATCACAATAGGTATGGTGGATGAGGTTTCCTCTACAGTATGGAAGACGCTTGATCAGGAAAGCAAAAGGGATCATGAGTAACACACTTCGAATAAGTGTTGCCAAGCCAACCTTGGTAATCATAGTGTTGGTGAGGATGGTAGTATAGCGTAATGGATAGCATATAGCCACATAGCGGTCGAGTGCCATAAGCATGAGCACACCAGACTCCATACCTGTCAACATGTGGATGAAAAACATCTGTACAAGGCAGGCATTGAAATCAATCTCCTTGAGACTGAACCAAAAGATGCATAACATACTGGGGACAATTGTATTACACCCAGAAATATCTGTGGCAGACAACATGGCTAGAAAGTAGTACATGGGCCGGTGCAGAGCCTCCTCATGGCTGATGAGGTAGATAAGTCCACAGTTACCTGTGACAGCAATGAGGTACATAAAGCAGAATGGCAGAGAGATCCAGATGTGTGCAGCTTCCAACCCAGGAATCCCATTGAGGATGAAGTATCTAGGTGTCAGGCTGGAGGTATTGACCCCAGGCATGGTGATCAGTAGGAAACAAGTCACACTCTATGCTGGTAATAGTGTCTTATGCTGAAGACAAAGGTGACAAGATTTTTTTCTAGACATAAGACATAAAAGTATTTTTTCACAACATAAATAATAAGGAAGACATATATATTTTTTATCCAGACTACATTGCTCTCTCCTCTTGTACATTCCTAAGTTGGTTACTAAATTAAGATTTTAAACTTGTGTCCAAACCCTGGGCTGGCTTGGCTTTATATTTTCAACTCTATTGTCAAGTGCTAGCTCACATTCCCAGGTCAGCCACTAGTACTTGATATTTCCCTTCAATCAATTTCCAAATTGTAGACTTTGTTTAAATAACATTGAATTTGGGGAATCGTCACATCAGTGTGTATTATGGGTTACAGCTATTAAATAATGTGAGTGTTATATACTATGCAAATCTGTTATGAGTTCGACATGATTAAATGGCTGTGTAAATTTGGGAAATCTGTATTTTTCAAATCTGAAAAATCAAAGACATAAATATGAATATGTTTTTTTTGTACCTGAGAAGGCAAAAAAGAAATACAAAGTTACGATTTAAGTACCATGTTCATATTGTATTTTCCATTGTTTCTTCTCTTTTATTGCTGGTAAAGGTAAGAATTTTTATAATATATACATTTCACCAATGGCTTGTTTTATACATTTAATTAACTCTATTTTTGTTATACATCTTCAAATCTATGTAGATTATTATTATACACATTTATATTACTTATAATCATATATAAATAAATTTAGATATATACCATGCTGTCAATCTATAAACTATGTTTGTCCTTCTCTCTTCTTGTCACCATCTCCCTAATAACCTTAGGCTCCTGCATCAGAAGGATGCAGTCCGTGAACAACGAAGGATGCATACGTTGTACTCAGGAGGATGCAGTCTTTATTAAGCTTTTGCCAGAATTTAAGGAACACTTGCCTCTCATTTTTCTTTTCTACTTTGAGAATTAAGATCTGTAGAAAAAGTTCCTGATGAAAACCATTAGTCTCTAATATCTTTCTTGGTTAAAATACATGTTTTAAACTTGGAGTGTAATTCTTTTACTTATTGCTTAATTTATCTTATCAAGTTGAAGTATCAATTTTCCTTAGATCTGTGTTACAGTATTGTATCTTCTACAATATCTTTACTTTCCTAATTTTCATGGCTTTTCTAGCTTTTTCCATTCTGGTGTATCTAGATATTTCTTTATTTTTTTCAGCTTAAATATCATTCATAGGGAAATTCAGAACACTTTAAAGCATTTACATAAAATATGTAATGCTTTTAATATTAAATAAATTAAAGAAAATTTAAACACAACCCTACATACCAAAACAAATAATAGAGTACTATCACAATAAATATTAATGGTTTTGTGATTTTTTTTCTATAGGAGAAATGTAAATAAAATCATTCCTAACCATCCTTTACTACTTCCTACATCCTTTAATTTTATTCAGGACAAAATATGGAATCATTATATTTTCTTAAAAAATACTATGCTATTAGAATGCTTTTAAATCTTCAAATACTCCCAGCATTGCCCCAAGTGAGGCTACATCAGTCCATCTGTACCTACTGCAGGCTTCTCAAACTCAATAGACATGCACTTCTGGGTGCCTCTCTTTATCATTTAAGCAGCTTACCTTATTCTTCTGAGGACTGTGGCATGTGCCTTCAACAGTTCCAGGTGTTTGTTCAGAGTTAACACAAAGCCCTCCCACCTTCCAACTTAACATTGTGAATTTAAGGTTTCCTATCCTTTCTGCAATCTTGGCTTCACACTGCATATTCTAACTCTTCCATCTCTGTAGCTTTTGGTGTTATGTGGTATTAGTCTCTGGACAGGAAATTTCTCTGTTTTGTACATGGCTGCATGCAGCACATGGAAAAATGTGTGACAAAAATAATATGTTGATAATTTCCAAGATCTCCTTTTAAACGGTTTTACTTCTGTAAGATAAGCATCTCAACAAATTGTTGCCTTGAAAAAAATAATAATTCATCTGAAAAATGTCCAACCTGATTTCAACAGTCAGCAGTAACCTGAAAGACATTGCTAAATGAAATCACAGCTACTGAGAATTGGGAAGTATATGTAGTAGATCCATATAATTATGTGTGTGGGGGGGGTGTATATGTGTGTGTGTGTTTGTATGTATGTCTGTGTCTATACATACATGTAAATCTGGGTTTAAATACTATTGTTTATCCTGGCAGATAAAATATCCTAGGGAGATTGTAAAGTCATGGAATCAAATGTATTCCATTGAAGAGAAAGCAACTAGTGTCAGGGATGGTCTTGTTGCTAAGTTGGGTTCCATGATCACAGGAATCCTTTACTGTCCCTGAATTAATACATATTGGTTGATAAAAATTCTTATCACTTTCTAAGGAGCACTCAACTACCTGTTGAGAGGCATTTCTCTAAAATTATATAGAAATATATACTTGTCAGTGCTATAACTTTAATACTTCTTACATCAGTATGTTGGAGTCCCATCTCCCAGTACCTAAAGTGTACGTAGTTGTTACCCCTCCCCTCTATTTTCAAAGCCATTTAGAAATCTGTTTACTTCAGAAATTCTACAAACTAAGACCAAGTCCCTGTGTAGTAGTAGTATTTTTGTGTATCCTATGCATTTACTTTCTCTGGACCATACAAACTCACCCCAGTGCTATATGGTTCTAAATCTCCAGTCATGATGCTACCACTAAGAAAGAACTGTGCTATATTTAAATAATGAGCCTGTATAAGAAGCTTAATATTTTCTCTTGAGACTTTTCAAGTAATGGACAAAATGATATGTTTGGGGCATTACAGGTGGAAGCCGTCTAGGTCTCTGAAGAAGGGGAGTGTAAATTTAGCACTGAAAAGCAAGATCTATATTTAGAACATAGTTGAGAAGGATGTGTGCAGGTTTCAAATTGTCCTAAGATTTTCCCCGATGAACCACAGGAAGTTAGACATATTTTCTGTGACTTGGTGGATTGTCAACATGGAACTTTATCTACTCCCCAGGGCTGATCAAGTTCTGTTTCATAACTCTTCTACATGTCATAAACATATCTCAAAGTTTACTAAAATTTTTGAGGAAATCATTTCTGACCCATATATGTTAAAATGGATAATAGAATAAAACTCACTAAAATATATTTCTTTAATTGCTTCAGTTTACATCTCCATGCAGAGCACTGAACTGTGAAAATACATTGAGTTTACACCCTTGAACTTCTCTACATTGGTACAAACATCACATTTTAAAATTCTAATACCCATAGAATAGCACAAATACAGTTTGCTATTAGCCTTTGGGTGAGTGGAAGTGCTTCATCTACAAAAGGTGAATATGGTGAACCACAACCCAATGCTGTAGTGCAGATTTCTTTTAGAATAACTACTATGGCTAGAGGCTCAAAGAACTGAGGTTTGTCATACACACACACACACACACACACACACACACACACACACACACACACTCCGATAGTGAGCAGGTCAAAGTAAGAGCTAAGGAAGTAATTCAGTTGGTACCTTTTGCCTTGAATGCACAAAGCCCCGAATTTGATCCGTAGTGTCACATAAAACATAATTAGTAGTGCATATAAATCATCTCCATACTCAGAACATGGAGACAGAGAAATCAGAAGACAGGTCGCCTTCAGCAGCTCAGTAAGTTCAAGGCAAGCTGTGGATACATAAGACCCTGTCTCAAAAGGAACAAAAGCAAAACACAGCACGAAGGACGAATGTCAACGTATAAGTCATGGGTCTCAGCCCACAGCACAGTACAATACAGCTTCACAAAGTAGCAGTGATAAGTGACGAGTAAATGCCCCTCTCAAAATATGCCTTGCTACATATTAGTGGCATTTGCTACACTAACATCTCATTACTGACATAGAAAACAGCTATGCTCCAGTTCCTAGAAACTTCTAGAAATCTCAACCCAGAGACTGTATCACTGCATTCTCATTTAACAGAATCCTCTTCTAGTTTTTGCTCCATTTTCCAATGGAAAGCAGTATAAATTAAGTATATCTGCATACTAGTTATATAGGCATCATGCACAGTTTTGAATAGTTACTGGATAATGCTGAAGAACTATGAAAATTAAATAAATATACATGACTTAACAATATGTTTATATATACACACTCTCATGTACTTTAAAAGGTTGATGATGTCTGGTATTGGTGTAGATGTGAAGCAGTTGGGGCAATCAGGCACAATTCATGGAGCTATGAATGGTAAAGTCATGTATTATGGTTTGAATGGGAGGGTATGCTGAGATTTGAAACGGGGCCCCTGCTCATGCAATTTGCCAACATTGACTGTCCTGGCAAAATCACCTTGAAAAGCATGTGAGAAGTTTTTGAAAAGTTTAAAGATTCTGTGTTTCCTTTTAACTGAACAAACCAAATGTATATGTCTACACAAAGGCCTGACAGGAATGCATACCAGTGGTAATGGGATATAGATGAATATTTATTGATATTGGTGACTGAATAAAACGTGCTTTATGATACAAGGGTAAACAAAAAGCACTCAAAGTACCAACCCCAGCCAAGAAACTGCTGGCAATTGATGACTACTGGGGGAAGGAAAGTGACTTCATCATGGATGGGGAGCTGAGAGGCTACATAATGCTTGAGTAGATGGCTCTATACCTGCAAAGATACTCACACCACTAAGTGAACTTAGTAGGTTAAAAAAAAAAAAAAAGAGCACATGAAATTGGAAGTGATAGTGGCAGGGTGCTATGGGGATGGATTTGTGGGGAAGGAATGGAGGATGGATTTGATCATTTATATTTTTAACTAGTTCTTTGAGAATTTTGTGCAATGAATTTTGTTTTGATCATATTGGCTCTACCTCTCCCAGTTCTTCCTGGATTCAACCCCACTTCCCTTCTCACCTCTCATATTTTCTCCTTGTGGTGGTTTGAGTAGGCGTGGCCCCCACAGACTCAAGTGTTTGAATACTTGGCCATAGGGAGTGACACTACTAGGAAGGATGGCCTTGTTTGAGTAGGTGTCACCTTGTTGGAAGATCTGAGTCACTGTGGAGGCAGGCTTTGACTTCATATATGCTCAAGCTACATCCAGTGTGACATACAGTCTCCTGCTGCCTGTGTATCAAGATGTAGAACTCTCAGTTCTTCCAGCGCCATCTCTGCCTGCATGCTGCCATATTTACCACTGTGATGACTAAACCTCTTACAGTGTAAACCAGTTCCAATTAAATATAAAGACATTTATAAGAAATGCCTTGGTCATTGTGTCTCTTCACAGCAATGAAACCCTAACTAAGACATCCATCAAGACCAATTTGTGCTGCCTGAATTTCCACTGAAGGGTAGTTGACTTTATACTCTGAAGGAAAATGGATTTTTCTTTTGTAGTAGCTAAGAATTTTCAATAACTCTTCAGCAACAGCTAGAACTTCATGCCCAACTGCATTCTTTATGCTGGGATGTGGTCTGGTTTAGGCTTGTATGAGTTTTATGCATGCTGGTATAACTGCTTTAAATATATATATATACATATATGTATATATATATAGTTGTACTCCCGTGTCCAGAAAACATTGGTTCCTTCTAGTCATCCACTGTCTCTGGCTCTTACATTCCTTTTATACCCCTTTTCTGCAATGCTTTCTGAGCCTTTGGAAGAAGGGGTGAAGCATATTAGTGCTGAACATTCTGCAGTCTTTTATTCTCTAAACTTTGGCTAGTTGTGGGTCTCTGTCTTGATCATCATCTACAAAGAGAAACTTCTCCAATACAGACTAAAATGTGCTCTAATCTATTGTGTAAATGGTAAGTCATTAGAAGCTATTTTATGTTACATACTTGTCTTAGTCAGGGTTTCTATGCCTGCACAAACATCATGACCAGGAAGCAAATTGGGGAGGAAAGGGTTTATTTGGCTTACTTCTACATTGCTGTTTATCACCAAGAAGTCAGGACTGGAACTGAAGCAGGTCAGGAAGCAGGAGCTGATGCAGAGGCCATGGGGAGATGTTCCTTGCTGGCTTGCTTCTCCTAGCTTGCTCAGCCTGCTCTCTTATAGAACTCAAGACTTCCAGCCCAGAGATGGCACCACCCACAAGGAGCCCTACCCTCCTGATCACTAATTGAGAAAATGCCCCATAGCTGAGTCTCATGGAGTCACTTTCCCAACTGAAGCTCCTTTCTCTGTGATAACTGCAGCCTGTGTCAAGTTGATCCACAAAACTAGCCAATACAATTGAACCCTGTGAATTTGACACACAAACACATCACTATTAAGCCTCAAACCTTATGTTCTTATTCATCCCCAAGATCTAAAGTCCCACAGTCTTTACATATTAAAAGTTTAATCAATTTAAACTATCCAATATCTTTTAAAATTCAAAGTCTCTTAACTGTGGGCTCCACTAAAATATATTCTTCCTTCAAGAGGGAAAAATATTAGGGCACAGTCACAATCAAAAGCAAAGCCAATGTCTGGGATACAACTCACAATCTTCTGGACTCCTCTAAGGGCTTTGGTCACTTCTCTAGCTCTGCCCTTTGTAGAACACATCTTCTGGGCTCTAGATGCCTGTACTCCATTGCTGCTGCTGTCCTTGGTGATCATTGCATTGTACTGGCATTCCCAAAACACTGCTGTAACTAGGCTTTACCAATAGCCTCTCATAGACTGTCTTCACGGTGCCAAGTCTCAAGTCCTTTGCATGACATCTTCAGTCCTGGGCTATCAATTGCAAACTAAGGCTGCACCTTCACCAATGGCCTTCCATGGCCTCTCACTGTGCTGAGCCTCAGCTGCTCTCCATGACTCCTTCATGCTGTCAAAACCAGTACCACCTGGGTGACTCTTACACATTACCAAGTCCTGCTGCAGCACAAAGTACAACCTTGGCTATCTCTGGAACATAGCCTCTTTGTGCTCTCAGAAAACACTTCCCAGAAGATGTCACCTCAGTGATGCTGGTCTCTTCTTAATCACTGCTAATTTCTTAGCTCCAGCTAACCAGCATCAATAGTCCCAGTAGTGTAAAGTTTTCACTTTAGTAGTTCTGGTATCTTGTTAATCACAGCTGATACTTCAGCCCCAGTTAACCAGAACCACAGAATCTTCACAATCAAAACAACATGGCTCTGATAAGAGTCTTTAATCTTCCCTCTGAAATTTCACAAGCCAGACCTCCATCTCTGCACTGTTCTCAACATGACCTCCCAACAGAACATCCCACAGAGTTCTTAACAACCAGTGGCTCTTCTAACTCAAAGTTCCAAAGTCCTTCCACAGTCCTCCCCAAAACATGGTCAGGTTGTCACAGGAATACCCTACTATGCTGGTACCAATTTGTCTTAGTTAGGGTTTCTATTCCTGCACAAACATAATGACCATGAAGCAAATTGGGGAGGAAAGGGTTTATTTGGCTTACTTCGACATTGCTGTTTATCACAAAGGAAGTCAGGACTAGAACTCAAACAGGACAGGAAGCAGGAGCTGATACAGAGGCCATGGAGAGATGTTCCTTGCTGGCTTGCTTCTCCTGGCTTGCTCAGCCTGCTCTCTTATAGAACTCAAGACTTCCAGCCCAGAGATGGCACCACCCACAAGGGTCCCTACCCCCTTGATCACTAATTGATAAAATGCCCCACATCTGGGTCTCATGTAGGCACTTCCCCAACTGAAACTCCCTTCTCTGTGATAACTACAGCCTGTGTCAAGTTGACACACAAAACTAGCCAGTACAATACATTTAGCAGAATAATAATAGTAGGTTCTTTCCTAGGGCCTGTAACCTATCAGGCCATAGGTTTCCAGCTTGATAATAATGCCAGATATGGGTTTCATCTTATGATGCAGGACTTAAATCCAAATAGAAAGTTGTTGGTTAGACCCACCATATTTGTGTCAATATTGTATCCATAGGCATGACTTAGCAGGTCAGTCACTTTAAAAACATTAAAATTAAATCAAAGTTTCAAAAAGAGTAGCTTCTGATACATTAATATACATGAGTATTGGCCTTCATGGTTAAGAGCACTAGCTGCTCTTACAGAGGACTTGGATTCAATTCCCAGTAACCACATGGCAGTTTACAAGTGTATGTAACTCCAGTTCGAGAAGATTAACACCCTCAAACAGACATGCATACAGGCAAAACACTTGTGCACATAAAATTCGCATGAGTATGACAAAGGTTATCTTTAAAGATTAGCCTATATTTTCAATAGAGAAATATCAGGGGAAAATAATTCTAATCTATAGCTTTACTAGCAACATAGCATTACTTCTATGCTTTGAATTGACTACATATGAAAATGGTTATCCATATCTGTAAAATTTGGTAAGTAGTATGTCTCAGTGTAACCTTTCCATGATTTTAATTACATATGAATAAAACTGTCTTCAGAAGCCCAGAAGGACAATCAAGTTTTCAATAAAATGAAAAAACAATTATATAGTTGCCACCAAAATTACAATCAAATAAAATTAAAAGTTTCAAAATCTATAGGAAAAATAACTAACTGAACTGGAACAAGGAGAACATCTTTTAGTCAAGCATATTTATAGGTGGATGGTGTAACACAGTGATAGAGCATTAGTGCAGCTGGGAGCCTATAGGTGTTGGGGCCCAAAAGCCCCTGGCATCTCAGTCTCCATCTTGTCCCTGGGCCATTATCTATTGACTAACAGTCTTTTGTTTCTTCTAATATCTTGCTTCCATTCCAGTAATTGACTCAGGACATTTTACAATAGGAAGCTTTCTAGACTTTTTACAATGAGGACATTCCTTTCCAGACAGTTTACAATGGGAACATTCCATTTACATTAATGTGTAACCAAGCAATAATATTGGTTTGGCCTGTGCACCTTGGCAAATATCTTTGTGGTTTGTAACTTTATAAGCCCGTTGTTTCCCTAGAGTAAAAAAGGCTTGAACAGATTTTTTTTTGTCTTATCTCTTTCCTTTGCGTCTCCTGATCCCAATTTGTCATTGTTGCTCCCTACCCTCTAGAACCCTGTTGTTTAAGCCCTGCAGGTTGGGGCACATAGGTTAAATGATTAACCTAGCAACAAATATTAAAACAAAAGTAGGCATCTACACAAATCTAGAACAAGCATACACAGTGGGTAGTTCTTTGAAATAAATCTAGATTACCTTAACATCAGTGGATTGCCCCATGAACAGGTATATTACAAAAGCCAGGGTGTAGAATCTATGAGAAGTTTTGTAAGTCCTTGGACTTGTACATGGCAAGTGAGTTTAAGTTGTGATGTCTGGATAGCAAACTGTCTCATATTTAGAATCCATTGTTTGTGAACTCAATAAGTAACCAACTGAGCACTGGAATTGATGTAATCCTCTGGGTTTTACCTATCACAAGACTGACATTACCTATGTGAGTACCAGACATGCTGCCAATTTTGATCAAACATTCTCTTGTTCCAGTGAGAGACAGGCAGAGTTGGGGTAACTATGAGTGACTATCTCAGGATACCTTGGAATTGAATCATCAGAATTTCTTTCCTTATGGTATATGTACCTGGATGTGTAGGTGTCAATTAGGTCAAAGAACTTGCCAAATATATCAGGTATTTCCAAAAAGAGGCCTATAGATTGTTTTATCTATCAATGGTCATAAGATCACAAGGTGCACATTGTCAGTATGAAACACCTACTGTTGTAGGATGAGTGCCACTTGGGATTGTCCCTGGAATATAGGTTGTGTGAAAACAACAACAACAACAACAACAAATGGTCACTGCCATGATCACTGCCTAGAAAAAATTTATTTCTGAAAGGTGAAAATAGTATATGCTATGACTACTAGTACATCGTTATGAACATTGAAATAACTAAAATTGTCACTGATAATGACAGTTGATAAGCTAGAATGACCATTCTTCAGAGTGTATCTCATTGGCATACTTCAGAGTCCAAGGTCCATGCTGGGGTCAGGCTACTTGTACAGGGATGTGAGTCTATCCATGGTAGGAGTTTTCAGTGGTATAGTCACTTAGAACTGAATGTGATATGTTACAGTCATCTACTAAAAAAAATCAAAGAAGAATATACTTGTCAATTGTGATTCTTTTAACTCATAATGTGTCAGTCCAAAAGTGTCCTGCAAGTCTGTGCATGGAAGTAGCTTTTTCTAATCACATGGAGGCTCACTGTTTCTAAAGAGTAAGGGTGTGCTTTTTAGGAGACACTCATTGAAAACTGGAAGTATATTTTCTTACCTTTCTCCAGGAAGGCAGGACTCTTAGGAGATGTTTGCTTTTCAATGGGAAATGCCAAGGACACTGGCATGAACTTGGAGCTCCAGCAATTACCTAGTAAAGAGTATTCTCAGGGGTTGATCTGCAACATGGCTATTCAGTGGGTTATGAGACTCAATACAGGATCCGGCAGAGACTAGATGAGCTCTCTGCTGTCTGGTGGTATGGCAGGGTCTGATTGGTTGGTTGGTGTTATAGCTGTTAGCTCGGTGTTTTTGTGGACTCCTAACAGTGGAAAGTGGGTGTGGTTCTGATTCTATGGCCTGCTCTTAGGACTCCTTTCCATCTCTTGGGTTGCCTTATCCATCTTTCAAATGTGGGCTTTTGCCTTGTCTTATGTTGTTTTGTCATGTTTGGGTATTATTTCATTGTGACCTGTCCTTTTCTGAAGGGGAACAATGAAAAAGTAGATTTACCCATGGAAGGAGTTGCAGAGACTAACTATGGAGCAGAGACTGAAGGAAGGACAATCCAGCCGGATGTAGCTGTCTCCTGAGAGGCTCTGACAGTACCTGACTAATACAGATGTAGAGGCTCACAGCCATCCATTGGACTGACCACAGGATCCCCTATGAAGGAGCTAGAGAAAGGACCCAAGGAGCTGAAGGGTTTGCAGCCCCTTAGGACGAACAACAATATTAACTAACTAGTATCCTCAGAGCTCCCAGGGACTAAACCACCAACTAAAGAGTATACATGGTGGGACTATGCTCCAGTAGCATATATATAGTAGAGGATGGCCAAGTTGGTCATCAATGGAGGAGAGGCCCTTGGCCCTGTGAAGGTTCTATGCCTCAGTGTAGGAGAATGCCAGGGCCAGTAAGCAGGAGAGGGTAGGGTGGCAAGCAGGAGAGGGGGTGGAGGGTACAGGGGTTTGCTCTTGTTTTTTGGTTTTTGTTTTTTTGGAGGAGAAACTGGGAAAGGAGATATCATATGACATGCAAATAAAGAAAATATCTAATAAAAAAAGAAAAAGCAAGAGTAGATTTGGAGGAGATAGGAGGGCGGCATTTAGGTATGTGGAGAGAGGAAAGTTGTCAGAATATATTTTATAAAAGAAGAATCTATTTTTAAGACAAAAAACCCTTGAAGTTACAATGTGTCCTAAAAAGAAAGTTTTTAGGTTTCAATAATATTATACTAATAAAAAGAAGGCCTACTATATGCCCAACTTGATCAAGCATATTAATGAAGGAACTATACCCTCAATCAACCTCTCTGATTCCCAGATGTTCAGTTTTTTAGTTATACTGTGGCCATGCCCACAAACCTGAAGCTATAACAGTCCATTCCCTGCAAGCATTGAATTGCCTTGGACAAAGCAGATGTGGTATACACAAAGCAACTCTTTTAAGTTGGATTTGTATGGAGATGCATTTCCCTAGGCATCTTAAGCTAGGGTTTTCATTATAACAGAAATATAAAAGCATGTCAGATAAAGAAAGGATGTATAGACCTACCATACTAGAGGTTCACTTCTGCCTTAGGCAGGGCTTCAGATGAGGGACTGTGGGAAACTGTTTTTGACCTAGATTTTGGGGTGGTGGAGAAAGTTGCCAGGGGCAACCTTCCTGTCAGGAGGGTATTTCTTTCTTAGATTATCCAGTATGTACTTTTTTCATGGTTTCTGCTTAATCACA
Organism: Montemys delectorum; assembly: GCA_019843815.1. Classification (NCBI taxonomy): domain Eukaryota; kingdom Metazoa; phylum Chordata; class Mammalia; order Rodentia; family Muridae; genus Montemys; species Montemys delectorum. The sequence goes on along the minus strand of JADRCD010166066.1, from coordinate 3,810 downwards.
TAGGATCTTATTATCTCTATAATCTACACTATAAATCTTTACCACTTGGCTGATGGGTTGCTTTGTAATTTACATATGCATATATACTTATGAAGGTATGCATTTTTCAAATAAAACATGCTCACATTTATGATATACAAGAGTGGAGGAGGAACAGGATTTGGGATTGCAGAGGGGAGGACTGGAAGGGGGACAACAGTCCAAAAGTAAATCAATAAAATAACCAATAAAAAAAGAGTTCTTCTACTGAGATTGTGATCAAATGTGAAGGGGGAATATGACCATTTCTCCCAAAATTTAACTCTACTCTCCAATACATGATCAAAAACAGAGGGAGGAATATTTATGTCTGTTCCAGGCCAGTCTGGGATAAGTAGAGAGCTTCAAGCTAGCCAGGAATATGTAATGAGACCCTATTTGTGAGGGACAGGCAGGAGGAAGGAGAGTGAGGACAACTGTGATGGAGTAGGATGTAAAGCTGGGTAAGGAAGAGAAAGGGAGGTGGAGAGGAATAGGTGGTGGCAGAGGTACAGATGCAGGCAGAGGGTCAGTGGGGGCTGGGGGGCTTCACGGAAAGATGGCAAAGGAAAGGCAGTGAGAGTGGCAGAAGGAGGGAGAAGTAAAGGAGGGATGGGCAGGGTGAGTGGATGAGTGGGAAAATGACATGGATATAGACAGAGGGTGTAGGGAAGGGAGACATAGTCTGTTTCTTTTTCAATAGTCGATGGTTTCTAAGGTTAAAGATGTGATATAGCAAACATTGAATTTTCATATGGGAATCTGCACAGATTCAGTAGAAACTGGGATGCATGGAAATCATGATTTCAGAAGGAAGAGATAACTAGAAAACTGTCAGGTATCTGATGACATGAATATTGGACAACATGAGTGCTCAAAATTTGCTTTCTTTTAGCAATCCTGCCTCAACCCCAAGGAGGTTAGATAAATATATAAAGAAATCCCACTTTTTCCTTTGCTTTTGAGACTTGATCTCTTTTAGTCCATACTGACTTTGATCTGTATTCTGCTTGACTTGGATTCTCCTCTAACCTATTGATTTCCTGAACCAAAAGAAAACAAAATGACCAGTTAAATTAAATTTAAGGCCCGAAAGCTGTGTGCTCCATTGCTGCCTATTCCACTGTGACCCTGTGTCTATCTCCACCCAGGATATTTAACCCTGGGACATAGAGGCTTCAAACAGAATCATGTGGGGGATTTCTTACTTTAAGAGTGATTAATTTTGTCAAACACTCTAAATGAAAATATGGTATAAGAAAAAAGTGATTTCTAGAAAAGTATTTGGTCACTGTCTTAGATGCTGTTCAATTGCTGTGAAGAGACACTGCCCGGACGCATGAAGCATTCAGCAGGGACCTAGGGCGTGGAAAAGAGACTGAGAGGGACAAGAGACATGAAGAATGAGAGCAAGACAGTTGTCTGATCAAGCTCTGAAAAACTTTACTTCAGGGATGGCAATATAAGCACACGCAGGAGAGAGTTACAAGGGAGGGGGAAGAGCCTGGGGGCTTTCCGAAAGCTAGGTAGCAATCTTCAGTTTCTGAAACCAGAGGTCACAGTGTCCTGAACACCCACAAATATTCTTACTGTTAGACTACACATATTCTTTCAGGGCTGTATGTGTAAGCTAGTAATTTTCCAAAAGGCCATGGCTCCGGGGATCTCCTCACTTTTTATTTATTTTTATTTTTATTTATTTATTTATTTATTTATTTATTTATTTTGGTTTTTTCGAGACAGGGTTTCTCTGTGTAGCCCTGGCTGTCCTGGACTTCCTCTGTAGACCAGGCAGGCCTCGAACTCAGAAATCCGCCTGCCTCTGCCTCCCAAGTGCTGGGATTAAAGGCGTGCACCACCACACCCAGCTTAATTGAGGCCTTAAGGAACCGAGGTGATCTTATACTTGCCTCATCCTTGGATGAGTGGGCATAAACCAGAGGGGGAACATTAACCTGATTCTTCCCGTGGATTACCATTATGCCCCATAGTCATGGCTCTTGGTATCTTTTGGGGAGGGACCAACCTCCCTGCAGACCAGGTTTGTCTCATGGGGAATGGAGAGATGGTCCCCACAGGACCTTCACCTGCAGTGCTTAGCCTCACAGCCCGCACTGGTGCCCATACTAGATTCATTTTTTCCAGAACCAGTATGCAGAGATCTGAATCCTACGCAGCTCTTAAAGGAGAATTAACAACCTCAAGTTCCACAAGGCCTCTATCAGCCAAATCAAGCCTATGTTAATGAGTTTGTAAGGGTCTTGATGCCATGGAATCAATCTGCTGTTTTATAAAACCAGCAATTTTTTTAAAAATGAAAGGCGCCAAGGTTACAAGTAATAAAATGCTTATTAAAGGTCCAAGGAGGGTCATCAAGAGGGTGAACCAATGGCGGCTGAAAACTGTTTTCTCTGGAGCTCCAAAGTAAGTTTGTGTAACTGTTGGACCCACTGAGTCTCCACTAAGCCAGACTCATTTACATAAAAACAGCATTCTTCTTTCAGAAATAAACAGGTGCCACCCTTCTCAGCAATCAGCAGATCAAATGCTCATGGATTCTGTAAGGCAACTGCAGTGAGGGAAGTTATTTGTCTCTGTAAAAAAGCTAGTGATTCAGTAGAGGCTTCCACTGCCAATGCAAATTGTTGGGATAATTTGGTGGTGGTGAAAAGAGAGTGAGCTAAAGGCCCTCCAGACAAACCGGCAGTTACAACAGAGATTAGCACAGAGGCGACTAAAGGGAGGCAAATAGCTTGTTTTATTCTTATATCTGGGGGACTATTCCATCTCAAATACTTGGTAGGAGTTAGCAAGGTAAACTGAGGAACTAGGGTCACAGGAAGACACAGCAATTCTTTATTTATGCTTTTGGAAAGATTTTTAGTCCTTGCAAAACTAGGGCAAAAGCACCTGCAGCTGCACCTCCCACACTAAGGTCTATGAAGACACTAGTTCCCAATCCTTGGTAATTAATTTCTCTATTGATAGTGAAATTTCCTCCAGCAAGTATTTCCATCAACTTACTGTTGTTTACCATTACCACAACTTCTAGGCCTTCCCATACTGTTGGGTGTAAAAAGAGGTGGATCAGGGGTGCAGGCCCAATAGAGCTTCTCTATCATCATTGTCAGGACACTCTACAAGCTCACAATCAGCATCATTCTTTGTCCAAGCATCAGCATATCTCAATCACTCTGACAGCTAACATGCTCCTTCAGCATCCTGCAGAAAAAACACAAACATGCCTTCTTCCCCATATTAAACACCTGATCAGGATCATGCCATACGCAATAAGTGGATCCTTCCATCTCCCCTAGACATGAGTATGCCTAGTTGTAGGGTTTTATAGACACTCAGCAAAGAGTTCCTTGGCATCCGAATTTTCAAATTTTAAAAATAAAATGTGTGATTTATTCAAATAATTTGCATGGGGATACTGTTCCCCCTCTTTGTAAAGTCAATTTTTCAGAGTACCATGCACATGTTCAACAATTTCTTGTTCCTGGGAATTATACGGAGTCTCAGTAATATGGGTAACATTAAATTGTTGACAAAACATCTCAAATGCTTGACTGTAATAGTTCCATAATCTGTTTTAATCTGACTAGGAACACCAAGCATAGAAAAATAACAGAGAATGACCAATTACATTTTTAGTTACTTTTCCTGTTAATACAATTGCAACTAGAAAGCCTGAAAAGGTATCAATAGTCACATGTGCATATTTTATTTTTATTTTATTATTTTTAATCAGAAACATAAGTATCCATTTGTTATAATTGATTTACTATA
>JADRCD010166064.1:0-42622 GCA_019843815.1 Montemys delectorum | reverse complement strand
TCCTTCCTTCCTTCCTTCCTTCCTTCCTTCCGTCTTCTTTATCTTCATCTCCTCTTCCTTCTTCTGCATCACTTCTGCTCAGCTCTTCCTCCTCTTCCTCCTCCTCCTTCTTCCTGAGCAGGGTGAACCTGGATGTATGAAGGAGAGAGAGTGGAGGGGCTCCAGGGGACAAACAGGTAGACTGTGTCTACAGACACATAGAACAACTGCAGAGTCCCCCACACGACGGGGACGAGTCTTTCAGCAGTTTGCTTTACGCACCTTCTCTTCCACTCTGGGCTTCTCCATGTCTTCTGAAGGATGTGTGTTGCCGAGCAGAAATGACCCATGTCCTCGGAGTTGAATGTGCTTTTCGGGGCTGCTTTAGAGTTGGTGTCTCTTACGTTCTATTTAAAAACTGAAAATTATGGGCTGGGGAGATGGCTCAGCGGGAAAGAACACTTGACCGTTCTTCTGAAGGTCCTGAGTTCAAATCCCAGCAACCACATGGTGGCTCACAACCACCCGTAATGAGATCTGACACCCTCTCTGGTGTGTCTGAAAATAGCAACAGTGTACATATTTATAATAATAAATAAATAGTTAAAAAACCTGAAAATTATGAAGCTATTTCTCTCATATTTCTGTCATATTTTCTTAATGTTCTTTCATTTCTCTTCACATTTTTACCTTAAGATTTTCTGACTTTATTTATCTTTATTAGATTTATTTTATATGTATGAGTGTTTTGCATATATAGACACACATATATATGCTTCATGCACACTGTTGGTGCCTGCATGGATTAGAAGAGGACATCACCTGGCATTGGAGTTACAGAAAATTGTAAGCTGCTATGTAGGTGCTGAGAATTGAACCTAGGTCCTCTGGAAGGCTAGCTACTTTCCCCTCTACTGCTCTGTAGTGTGACCTTTCTCATGAACCAAATGTCTGTGTGGCTCTCTGTGTAGCCCCCTTTCTCTCTGCCACTTGCTGTATCTACCTAATTACATATGCCAGTGTTCTTATGCTGCACCTCTGTGGCCTCGGTCATCAGAAGTCCAGCTTTAAAACCCTGCCTACATCTTCCTGGACCTTAACACTTCTATGTGTACTTAGAAACAGTTCCTCAGGGTATATTTATGAAAACACAAACGATATAACCAACGTTTGTGACTCTTATTGACTATTTAGATACATTCAGAAAGAATTATGGCCCAGGGAAGGGGGATGCTGGTAGGGATGAGGAGGGAGTCGGGTGTGGGGAGCACCCTCTCAGAAGCAAAGGGGAGAGGGGATCGGGTAAAGAACTCGGGGAGGGAGACCAAGAAGGGGGCAACATTCAGAATGCAAGTAAAATAAAATACAATAAAAAGAAGAAAAAAGGATTATTGTTCACTGTTTGGATATCTCCAGTTCATGAATTCACCTCCCATCAGTTTTAGGGCCTTCTTGTGTTTGTGTTAATGTTTTCCTATCTTCTACACAGCAGTCTGGCGTACTTTTATAGGCCTTTCTCTTAATTAGTATTTCATGTATATGCTAGCTAGTTTTATATCAACTTGATGCATGATAGAGACACATCTGAGAGCAAGGGCACTTATTCAGGAGCTCCATAATATCGGCCTGAAGGAAAGTCTACAACACGTTTTCATGATTGATGTGGGAGGGCTCAGCCTATAAGGGGTGGACAGGTGATCCTGAGGTGTATCAGAAGGCAGGCCGAGCCAGCCATGAGGAGCAAACCAGTGAGCAGCACCCCTCCATGGCCTCTGCATCAGCTCCTGCCTCCAGGTTCCTGCCCTGACTAATAATGAACTATCACCTAGAAGTAGAAGCAGAAATAAACCCTGTCCTCTCCAGCTTGCTTTTGGTCACAGTGTTTTGTCACAGCAATAGAAACCCTCAGAAAGACAATGGGTGAGGTGTGTTGTCTGCATGTCTGCCTATATACCACATGGGTGCCTGGTGCCCCAGGAGGCCAGAAAAGGGTACTGGATACTAGTCCTACCTAGCATTCAGTATTCAAATTAGCTTATTAGTTCATTATAGCTGTGAGGTCATCTTCCTCGTCTCCATACATAATCATAACATCTCCAAATAATATTTTTACATTTACAATAGTTACATCATGTATCCATTTTTCTTGAAAAATATTGCTCTGAGTAGGTTCCTCGGAGTCATTTATACATATATTATACATTATATATTATATAATTATACAAATTATATATAACATATACTTATATTTTCTTTTTGAGGCAGAGCCTTGACGGCCTGAAATCTACCATATGGACCAGACTAACACTGAACTCACAGAGATCTTCCAGTTTCAGCCTCCAAGTGCTGGAATTAATGGCAAGCACCGCCATATCCAGGTCTATACTATCTGCCCATCTATCTAACGAGCTTTTTTGTTTTTTTGTTTCTTTGGGTTTTGTTTTGTTGTTGTTGTTTTGTTATGTTTTGTTTTGTTTTCAGACAGGATTTCTCTGTGTAACAGCCTTGGCTGTTCTGGAACTCAATTTGTAGGCTGGCCTCAAACTCAGGGAGATCCTCCTGCTTTTGCCTCCTGAGTGCCAGGACTATGCTCCTCTCTCTCTCTCTCTCTCTCTCTCTCTCTCTCTCTCTCTCTCTCTCTCTCTCTCTGTCTCTCTGTCTGTCTCTGTCTCTGTCTTTCTCTCTCTCTCTCTCTCTGTATGTGTGCCTGTGTAATAAAAGAGAATGCTTGCCTTGTAATCTCAAAAAAGAAACTTTGCATTTTATCATTAAGTATAGTGTTAATCAAAGACTGTTTTGCTTTATAAATATTGCATATTACGTTAAGAAAGTCCTTTGTGAATAATTTTTGAAAACTTATGACTGCACATTGAATTTTGTCAAAACTTTCTCCCAAATGTTGAGATACATACGTTTTCTTTTTCTTTGTCTTTTATTCTGTTAATATGATGAGTTTAGTCACATAAAATCAAATTCGAACCTGCATTTCTCAGGCTGAATTCAGTGTGGTATAAAATATCCTTGCTTTTTACTTTTTAAAATACCACGATCTATAGTAATAGAAGCAAAGTGTAAGGAGACATGTTTGTGTTGCTGCTGCATCTCAAGGCAATTGTTGAGTGAATGGTTAATCTCTCAGGATCATGTCAGCTCGTTCTTTGATTTGCCTAGCTGCCTGGATTGAAGCCATTTTCCTGTCTGGGTGGGGTTTCCCAAGACTCAGCCCCTTCCCAGAGCGCATGCCCAGAACCTCAGGGATCGCCTATGCATGCTTACTCCTCACCAAGGGGGCTCGGCATCCTTACTTGCCTTTCTGGATCAAGGCGGCGAGAAATCCTGTGTTCTATACCCAAGATTTTGCAGTGATCCCTTGACCCCATGAAATGGGTGCAAGCGTCCAGGGAGGGCACGGAGACAAGGCTGAGAGACCGGGCAACAGTCTTTCCTTGATCCAGAAGCCAACGTCTAAAATCTCATGTCCTGGCAAGAACTCTAATCTGTCCTCCGAAGGTGGTCTGTGAACAGACTAAGAATTGAAGTCCGTGCCTTTTATCTGCGCTCTTGAAATAAGAGCGTAGGCCAACGAGTATTTGTTAGATTACAGAAACAAATCTTGTTCCCTCTATCTGGAGCATGAGAAATGCCTTTGAGTATCAAGGAATTTATTGCCAAACATTTTGAAGTTAATGAGAAAAAAAAAAAAAAAACCCTCCTCGTTTTTAAATGTTCAGCGTACCGTGGAGTTAGCAAGCTGCGGAGGAACGAAATGGCAGGGACCCTTGGCACGGCCTCATTATTAGCGATTCTGTGATTCTGCTTCCAAAAATGTTAAATTCATAAACAAAACACGCAACCTTAGTTGTCTTGGAAGTCGCAGCTCTTCACACCTCTCCTGACCACATCTTTCGGCTCCTACAACTTCTACCCTGAAAGTTTCCTCTTTCGTCCCAATTCTCTGCTAAGCCCGGCTCTCTGTCAGCTTCTTGTGTTAGCCAGTGACAACCCTGCAGAGGGCTTCAACAATAGTCCCAGCAGCCTTTTCTGGCCCGCTCCCCATTTAACCTCCTCTAATAGGAATCATCTCTCTGCGGCTCCGTGATGTATTGTTTTTTTGTTGTTGTCCTTGTTTTGTTTGTTTTATGAATACCAGTGATTTGCCTGCATTTATGTCTGTGTATCATGTGCAAGCCTGGTGCCTATGGGTGTCAGAAGAAGAGATTGGATCTCCTAGAACTGGAGTTATAAATGATTGTGAGCTTCTGTATGGGTACTGGGAATCGAACCCTCATCCTCTGCAAGCGCAGTAAAGTCTCTTAAGCCCTGAGCTATCACTCCAATCCCTCCATGGTGTACTTTTGTTTCCAGTGGCATCATTCCTTCAGTGTTCCGTGATTGCCTTCCCCGGAGAGTGAGCACTCAGGGAGGGACCAGGCTCTCTTGCTTGCTGTGGAATCACGAGCCTCTAGACACAGCAGAGGCTCAATAGATGCTAAGTGAAGGAACAAACAGTTAAAACCTTAAATTCTTTGTAGTCCTGCATCATTAGCTCTGGCCTATGCTTCCCTAAGGTTCCCACTGTCCACACCCCCAAAAGATGCAGAGAAACGTAATCTTCCCTACGATGAGGAAGGATGATTTAGGGCTAAGAGCCTCTGCTCAATTCCCAGCGCAAAGAGGCAATCTGGGCTTAAATCCAGCTCTGATGCTAACTATATGGGCTGGGACAGGTGACAATTTTTGTGTGGCTTGGCTACTTTGCAAATGAACTGTCAGTCCTACTCCTTGTCATATGGTCGCTGTCGAAGCATCTGAGGGGTTTAGTTTAGTTCAGTGCCTGACAGGCAATGAATGGCTAAAGGACATTCTCTATTCATGGAAAGTAAGTTAGGCAATACTTGTCACCACGGTGAATGGCTTTGGTGAGGGCTACTCAGTCTTCTTGTAATCTGGTAGTGGGAATGCCAAAGGGGGCGTGTGAGATGCCAGCCACTGGTTTCAAGTAGAGTTGGGTCTTCAACAGCCTGTAAGAGACTCCAAGCCCTGGGCAGTGGAAAAGCAGACGCACCTAAGGAGACAAGTGATTGCTCTTTGAATTTCTGCTCCTACACAAGCAGACAGAGTGAACAGGATTGTCTTTTGAAAGAGGCGCTCCCTCTCGCTCTTCATCTTGTTCCAGCCAACTACACTAAAAGGCCAGTAGTCACAGATGTACCAGGACCCCTGCCCAAACCTTCCCTGCCAAGGCTCACAAGACCTAGGATAGGAAGGGTTTCGTCAGTGGACAGAAGAAAGCCTTAGAGATGTACTAGCATGCCCCACACTGTGGAGTGGCTAGCATGATTCCCACATCCCTCTTTACTCTATGTATATGAGTGTTTTATCTGCATGTACACCTGCATGCCAGAAGAGGGCATCAGATCCCATTACAGATGGTTATGATCCATCTCACCATTTCTTGGTGAAATTGCTGGGAGTTGAACTCAGGACCTCTGGTAGAGCAGCCAGTGCTCTTAACCACTGAGCCATCTCTCCAGCCTCCAAGATCCCTCTTACTGAGGCGTACCAGCTAAGGTGGTCCCATAACAGAGCTATGATGGATTAGATGTTAGATAGCAACCATGTCCTGTGTTCTCTGGGAAAGTTTTGCTTTATTGATTTTGAAAAAGAGAGGGACAAAGGGAGGGGGGAAGGAGGGAGGGCATGGCTAACATCCCCCCCCTTCATCCTCCTACTTACCATTTTGCCTGACTGCTGTCTTACAATCATAAGGAAACAGGTATGATCACAAATGCCTCCAAGCCAGGGAAGGCCAGTGGGAAGAGAAAAAGGCCCAGGTTGGACGTCATCACAGAGCAGATGCATCTGTCTTGGGCTGCCCACCTGCCCTTTGTGTGGGGGACACGTAGAAGGGAGACAGTTGGGGTGCCTATTGTTTGGGTTTTCTAGCCTTTGCGTGGATTCCTGACTAAGGAACTTGCACATAGCCCAAAGCTTTACACCACAATGTTCATGAACACTGGTTCTCTCTCTCTGCTCTCTGGGTCTCTGTTCCTTGTAGGTGGAGCTCTGTGCTTACTCATTTCTATAGCATCAGCATATGGTAGGCATCCCACAGATGCTTGACAAGTGAGTATCCATGTCATCCGCGATACGCTGTGACTGGTATGATTGTCACTGCTGCTGCTGAACATCTCCAGGTGCTGGTGTGACTGTCTTGCCAGGAGTGAAGACATCCAGGAGACATCATGCCCCTCCCTTTGGCTAACTGGCAGCTTTGGAATTCTCCTCACAATCGGACGTTCCCCAGTGACTCATGCTGAGAGCAGGAAAAGACCGATGCTTGGTGCCAGCCAGAGGGAGAGTTTGTCTCCCAGGAAGAGATCTCAGAGTTCTGACAACTTGTCTGACTAGACTCTCCCCTGAGAGACTGAAGCTAAGGCGGTGATGGGCAGGACTGGCTGAGACCAGAACTGCTCAATTATGCATGTATCCTTGGCAAAGATTATTATTTGTGCATGTCCTTTTCTGCATTTTACTGTTATGGCCCATCCCAATGTGTTCACAATGCCAGGGCCCACGATGTGACCCTAACAGCCTGGTGAGGTTGGGTTTCATCAGAGAATGGTGTGATATACTTCTATCTGGGTGCTTGTGCTTCTAGACAGAGGTAAAGTCATAATCCACAAGCGGACTATAGGTCCTTCATTTCTGCACTCATCATAATGACAAGCAAAGCCTTCTAATAGGCACACTCCGGTTTTTCTGTCGATAACAATGTAGCTTTACTGAAAAACAAAGTTAGCCTTGATCAGAAAAGAATGAGGTGGTAGGCAGGGCCCAGCAAAGGGGGATAGGATGGATGGTTTTTCTCCCTGACTCCTCAGGACTGTCTCTCCTCATCTGCCTCCTCCATTGCCTGTGGCAGTTTCCATTTTCTTCAGCCTGGCTGGCTACCGAGCCAATTACCCAAAGCCTTTCTGTCATCCATATCATCTCTCCTCGCTCCTCCACAGTTTCTGGGTTGCATAAGCATTTTAATGCTTACACAACAACCTTAGGTCTGCTGGGGGTCTTTGGATCTCAGAAGATTGTAATATATTGACTTGAATGCTCATCTGTGGAAAGCCTGATACCTTTTTTGAGATTCCTTCTGATTCCCAGCAGACTTTCCTCTACCTGGAAAAGGGATGGGGGGGGGGACACAACACAGACAGGACACCCCCAGCTTCTACTTTCTTCTAGAAGAGTCTGTGCATTTCTCACCATTTGTGTGAGAAGCCCTTCGCAACATTGCATTCACAGGATCAAGGTGCTGCATGTCCTCATTCATTTGTATCTCTCCTTGTCAATTAGATAGTTTGTAGCACTAAATAGAAACAACATGTTAACATTTCCATAAACACCACCTTATGGGTAGTATGTGCTAAGCATTTATTCTGTGCTGGGCTTTGTCAGGCAAGGGATACTTGAATGACTTACTGTAGTAGTGATGGAGACAGAAGGTAAAACTGGAGAGCCAGAGTCCATATCCCTATAGAGTACTGGCAGGTGCTGTGGTGCCCCGTGTGAAAGACCACAGGAGCAGGGACGCACTGTGTACTATGCAGGCACAAGGTTCTCAAAGGACCCGTGTGCCATTGCTTCTTACGCTGATGAACTGATGAGCATAGATCCTTCTTTTACAAGGCCTTCCGCTGTCACAGAGGCCCGGCTAGAAACTCTCCTAATTCCATTCACACTGGAAAACAAGCCACTGTGCATTTGCACTAGGAAAAGCCACTTGGGTTGAAGAGAAACTGATGATGTCCCCATGTGATCGCAGGAAGGGTAATCCACTGTCTCGAGGGTTAAAGTTCATACTGTAGACAGGTAAGTAATCCACAGCAGGCCTCATGCCTTTTCATAATTTTTCCCTAGATTTTATACATGATTAGATGTATTTTTTCTCCTATGGGTCTGCTTAGTGTGTGTGTGTGTGTAAAGGTGGGCTTTCACGCCATCTAGTGGCATCTTTTTTTCCTCGTGGTTTCTTGAGTATGAAAATACTAAATGTTACCATTAAGCAAAAGAAAAAAAATCCATTTTAAAAATTGATCCATGGGAAGAACAACAATATGAACCAGTCAGACCCCTCAGAGCTCTCAGGGACTAAAGCACCAACCAAAGAGTGCACGTGAAGGACCCATGGCTCCAGCTGCATATGTAGCAGAGGATGGCCTTATCGGTCATCAGTGGGAGGAGATGGTTTGCCGGGAAGCCTCCTGCAGTAAACAACCCAGCCTAGGGGGAAGACTCACAGAACAGCAAAATGACTCTGGCAAGACAGCACTAGAAAGTTTTATTAGTACAGACCGGGAAGTGGCTATGGCTCTTATTATCCAGGCTGAGTATCAGGGGTGGCCATTTCTGTTCTTAGTGGCCTTTCATAGTTAAGATACAGGCATAACATCAAGCAGTGTTAAACATGGAAACATTACCATAAACTGTCACAGTCACAAGCAAGGCTGGGGATGTGGCTCAGTGGCAGAACATTTGCTTAGTGTGTGTGTGTGTGTGTGTGTGTGTGTGTGTGTGTGTGGCTCTGAATTCAATCCCTAACACTACAAAAAAAGTAAATATGTTAATTGTGTCCCTGTGTCAGAGGCTAGAGAGATGGCTCAGCTGTGAAAGACTTACAGCCAAAATAGAGTGGTTATGTCAGGACATTTAGGCAAAAACAATGCTGAATGGGCATAGTTTTAAAGTGATAGGTAGTGAGGGTACATAGTTATGGTGACAATGTGACAATATGACATGTACACATCATAGAATAGTTGGATGAGGACAATTAGCATGTCTGTCTCCTTAAACATGTATCACTTCTACATGTTGGGAAACCTTGAACTCATCTCATCTGTTGTCTAAAAACATATTAAATCCTAGTCACCCCACTGAGCTGTAGAACACTAAAATATATTCCTGTCTGGATGCACTTGGATGTCTGTTATCCAGCCCCTTCTGTCCTCTCCACCTTCCTTCTCCTAGTATGCAGGGAACACTGTACTCCTATGAGATCAATTTTTTAAAATCTCCATGTAGAATTCGTCTTTCTGTGCCTGATTTGTTTCAATTAACATAACATCTTCCAGTGTGTCTATCATCTGGACACAAGGCCATGACATCATTCCCTGATGGAGAACACTATCTTATTTGTGTATACACTACATTTTTGGTTTTTATCTGTTAATGGACCTTGGTTGACTCCAGTTTTGGTCATTGTGAACATTTCTGTACAAACCATGGAAGAACAGACATTTCTGTGATAACTTGGTCTCATTGCCTTTGGAGGTAGACCAGTAGGACAGCTAGATGAAGATAGACCAGTAGAACAGCTGGATCCACAGCAGTTTCATTTTCAGTTTTACTGTTGGTTTTTTGTTTTGGTTTTGGTTTTGTTGTTGTTGCTGTTTTATTTTTTGAGGAGCCTTCATAGCATCTTCTGTACTGACTGTATGAATCTTGATTTTCACCAAGAGTAGAATAGATTACTTGGTGAGCTTTGGTGATGGTCCGAGGTAAAGAGGAGCAGGCTGGGAAGATAACTCGGTCCATAAAAATCTGCCACACAAGCATGAAGATCTGAGTTCAGACTCCCAGTACCCAGGGGAAAGCCAGATGTAGAAGTTTCTGGCTGTAACCCAAGATCAGGACAGATGAGGACAGGAGGATTCCTGGGGCTTGTTGGCTAGCCAATCTGGTCAAACTAGAGCTTTGAATTCAATGAGAAATCTTGTCTCAAAAGACGAGGTGGATGCGGGCTGGAAAGATTGTTCAGTGGTGATGAGCATATATTTTTCTTGTAGAGGACCTAAGTTTGATTCTCAGCACCCATGTTGGGCACTTTACTACTGTCTAAAACTCCAGTTCCAGGGGTACCCAATAGTTCTGGCCTCCAAAAGCACAAGCACTCGTATGCATGCACACACATGGGCACACAATTAAAAATAAAATAAAATAAAATAAACTTTAACAAACTAAGGTGGAAAACAGTTAGAGAATCCATGCTGATCCTAACTCAACATGCACCCACACACACACCATGTACATACACACACACACACACACACACACACACACACACATGGTAGAGAGCAACAGTAAGAACAAGAAGTTGGCAGATGAATAGAGGCCACAGTTCAGGGACCAGGAACTGCTGTTTGAATACATTTGATTTCCAAACTGAGCCTTTTGTGCTAAGGAATGTTGAGAAGGAGTGAGATACCAACTCCACTGCCCTCAGTGCTAGCCTTTGCTCTCAGAGATCTGTGTAGTTTTACCATAAAGTACATATGTGATAGCATGTAGAGCAGTGTGGGGCAGTAGTCTGTTCAGTCAACTTAGGCTCAGTCGAGTATTTGGCCTTGAGCCCTGGAGCTTCAGTGGGCAATTTTCTGCTTGCAGGGGGCAGAAGGAGCTCAGCTATAACTCCTGAGTATTTGGCTCCTGTTTCAGTCACAATCCCTCACAACTGCCCCCGCAGGAGATGTGTGCTCTATTAGGCAGACAATGCCCCAAGCTCTCAGCATTCTAGTTGGACCCTACCCCCAGTCATCTGACCACAGCCAGGCATGCCTCGCCCCCAAAGACAGATAGCCACGCCCCATACAATTAAAGGGCAGTTTGCCCCCTCCTCTCTCTCTTGCTCTTTGTCCCTCTCTTGTTTCTTTTCTTCCTTTCTTGCTCTCTTGCCCTCTTCTTCCTCTGTCTTGCTCTTTGTCCCTCTCTTGTTTCTTTTCTTCCTTTCTTGCTCTCTTGCCCTCTTCTTCCTCTGTCTTGCTCTTTGTTCTTCTCTTGCTTTCTTGCTCTCTTTCCTGCTCTTTGTTCTCATCTCTCCTCTCTCTCTCTCTCCTTCTTTTCTCCTCCCTCCTCTCCTTTCCTTTCCTCTACTTGACTGGCCTTTTTTCTCTTTCTTACAATAAAATATCTCATTTATACATTGCCTCCTTTTTGACTAACGCACCCACCACAGGTCTCAGCAGCAGGGAGAGAAAGAGCCTCAGCCATTGGCCTCAGCAATGAGCTGACCACAGTACAATAGTGACACCACTCATGGAACTGTGTGGTGACCTCACTCTGGCCTCCTACTTCCCTTTCTGAAGTTCATGTTCTTTTGCAGTCTTCAGTGTGGTTGTGTTTTTGAGAAAGAAAGAGTGTAAAATATCACAGAGAAATGGCACTGTAGACTTTCTAAACACGGCCAGGCAGGTTTCCTCTGAGCTTGTACAGCACGGAAATGTCGTCAGAACTTCACTCCAATCCAGGTACCCATGCCTGTAGCTTGCTGCCCTGCTACCCAACCATGATGGATTTGCTGTTGTTATTTTTTGAGACAGGGTTTCTCTGTATAGCCCTGGCTGTCCTAGAACTCACTCTGTAGACCAGGCTGACCTCAACTAGTAGAGATCTGCCTGCCTCTGCCTCCCTAGTCCTGGGATTAGTACAGCTAGAAAAGTGTGAAAGAAGCCACAGTACAGTTCAAGATATTTAAAGAGGCCTTAAGGGAAAGAAAGCAGAGATGGTAACAATGCTGAGAGTCACTGCAGAGACTTAGATAAAGCAATAGCCCTGCTGGAGAGCCACCTAGCAACCATGGCCAAGCTCAGGGTCGAGCCAGGCAGCAGATTGAGATGATCCAGAGAAACATAGGATGCAGAATGTGCAGGCAAAGTACAGGACCCATCTGGATGGATGGACAGACAGGTGGACAGATGGAAGCTTGAGTGGGCTATGTCCAGCCATGGCATCTGCTGTACCTTTTGTTGGTCTTGTGTTTTTAGTTAGCCCTGGGCCTAGCTTTTGTTGTTTTCATGTGTTTTTAGTACACTCATGTGCTCACATGTTCCCAGTCTCCTTTGGTCTATGTGGTAACTTTTTACTGCTAGGAATAAGCTCCCCTTCATCTGAGCCTTGTGGGTGATGCTGGACAGAGGGTGTCCAGCTTCTAGGTAGATGCACAGTGAGGTGTGTTCTGCCTTTGCGTCTGCACTCAAAATGGAGCCAGATGCCAATTTATAAAATGGAGTGTCTCAGGCCAAGGTACAACAAGAAGGCTACTGTTATACATACTACAGAGTAACTTAGAGCAGGGCATGGCTTGAAGGAATGCTTAAAAACCAGATAAAGTGGAAGGAGGGTAAAAGAATACAGTGGTGGAAGCGGGGAGGCAGGGGGATGGGAGGAAGGAGTAGGGTGTGTGTGTGTGTGTGTGTGTGTGTGTGTGTGTGAGAGAGAGAGAGAGAGAGAGAGAGAGAGAGAGAGAGAGAGAGAGGCTGCCAATCAACTAAAATGAAGTATTACAAATTTGCCACAGGGAAACCTGCTGCCTTATGAGCGCATTAAAGCCAAACAAAATAGAAAACAAAGAAGAGATGGTGATCTGTACAATTAATTTATGCTAATAAAATATTAAAAAAGTGAGATGATCTGGCATGTGACATTAGATGAAAGTGTGCATGTGGTGTGTGTGTGTGTGTGTGTGTGTGTGTGTGTGTGCGTGTGTGTGCATTTGTGTTATTTGTAATCCTGTGTGGGATGATTTATGTAGGTCATGGGCCCCAAGTGGAAGACAAATAATTCGTCTTCTTTGGCTGCAACAGGATTGTTGTTGCTTAAAAAGCCAATAACTAGTGCAACAGATTTCTCGCTCTCTTAGAGACAATTGACAGAGTTAGGTGACAGAAGAGATAGCTTGAAAAACTCACTTTAATTCAAGTTTGGGGTCCCTTGACTCTGCTCACAGATTTCTCTTTCTTATAAGGTCTAAACAGATCAAAAGACAGACATAGCTTGTCAGTTTCTCCAACTCTTAATTATGAGCCTTTCCTCGTATCTTTGTATAATCCCAAGAAAAATAAGTGTTAAAACAAGTAATCAATCACTCTCTAACAGAGCTCCGACTACCACGCACTGTAGCATAAAGCCATAGCCCTAGCACGGGCAGTGAGGGGCTTGCTGGAGCTGGTGAGGAGCCAGTAATGTCAGTGGACATGCATGTCTAACTCTCTGTTCAGTGACCTCACATTGACATGGGACACAGGAGGAGAAAGCTTAACACATACATTGACTGATCAGAGTTGCCACCCCCCCCCAGAGTTGCCCTCCCCCTACACAATTTTACTTACCAGCACTCCTTAATTGAACATCAAGAATCCTTCGGCTCTCTTTTTCCAATCTTCTCTAAGAGTTTTCAGGTGGCAGGATAGGACAATGAGGTTTGGAGTGCTGGAGAAATCAAATGATTTTGAATGTTGCATCAATACAAAATGTGGGATCATATAAAACTGCTTATCTTTACTAGTTTTAATTTACAAAAATGGCCATACCATACATCTCATATATAGTCTGATCTAATATACAAGTTCAAGTAACAGAAAAGCATAGAGTCAGCAACTCCTGGAGATACACCTCTCCATCATAGGGAGGGATCGAGAGTCAGCATCCTCTGAGAGACCTCTGTCCCTCCGCAGCTGATCTTTGCTCTCATGGTCTCTGAGTCAGGGCCACAAATGTCCTCTGTGCTCTCCAGAAACAGGGCTTATGACTTAGGCAAAACCTAGGGAAAGACAAAGACAAAGGATTTATTCTTTGGTTTTATCCATGTTAACCCGGAGGCAAACTTTTTGCTTGTTTGGTTGTTTGGTTTTAGGCTTTTTGTTTGTTTTGATTTTGTTTTTGTTTTTTTGATTTTTTTTTTGTTTTGCATATCTTCACCCAACAGCTTCCATTTCCCATGGCTCTTCCCAGACTAAGGTAAACAAGAATACTAGGTGGGCTTAGACCATTGACAGCCCATCCTGGCCCAGGGTTGGTGTCTACTCACCCAGGGAGGAAGAGGCGTGAGCAGCTAGCTACTCAGAAGGATCTGATTTCCAGGACTTTCAACAAACTCCCCCAATTATTCTCCAGTTGCCACGTATCAATGTACCCTGAGCTATTTATAATCTTTTAAGCCAGTGACTTAGCATTGTGCCGAGTTAGTATGTAACTTAGAAAATCATGCAGTACAAACAAAAACACTTTATAAATTGTACATGATCATAGCGTAGAACTTGATCCTTGAGCTCTCAACCTTCATACTTAGGCCACTGTACAACCCAGTTCTCATGTGGGGTGAAATTACTAACCCGACATCTTGGCCTAATGAACATTAGTAAAAACAGTGTTGTAAGATAATACATGTTATATAAGACATTCTGATAGAATCCTAATGTTGGTCATTTGGAGGAAACCTGAAAGAGTAAATATGAGTGAATGATGATATCTACATCCTTTAAAAACTCTGGCAAAGGATTTAACTACCCCAGCATTCAAAGATCATGCTCCCCCAGTGACTGTAAGCTGGGCTTCTGTCACAACGACAGGTCAGCCATTACTGACTCAATCGATAGCCAGCCCAAGTTAACTGCTGTGGATGCTTTGCCCGCCCAATGGCTTCATTGCAGCAATTAGGAAAGCCTGCTTGGCTCCCCAGCTCCCGAGTGCACGTATTGAGAATCACGTGTGCTGTGTGCATCCTGTACGCGGCTTTAAGGTACTTTTGGCCACATCTGTGAACAGAGCCTTCAGAATCAGACACTTAGGTCTTATTTAGGATTGGGTCTTATTTAACTCCAGATGCTTCACTTGTCCAAGGCTCTCTGCCAGGTTGCTGACAAGATCAAGGGAGGCCAAGCAGCAGAGTGCTCCCCCTCCCCTGTATTAAGAACTTAAGTTCTTAAGTATTAAGAACACGTTCTGATCTCCATTTCCTCGAGTCTACTTAAAGGCAATTCTCCTGCAGTGGTTGCATATGTGACAACAGCTCCTTTAATAATCATAATTGCAAAAATTGTCATAGTAAGAGCAACCCAGTGTCGGAGCGAGCATGTGACAACCCACTCTTATGCCTGCTCGCCATACTATCCTTATATGGCCAGTGCGTGTGATTTTGCTGGTTTTGTCCTCCCAGGCGGGCACCACACCTTCCCTTATCCATTGTCTGTGAAAGAGTATGGAGCTGTGAAAGGAAGCCCTCCTCTTTACGGAGAGATGGAAAACCAGAGTGCTGAAGGCAAGTCTAAGAAGCACAAGTGGCTGTCATTTATCTCTGTCTTTATTGAGTATTCAATACTAAACAGCAGTATATAGGAGCCTGTGGAAATGGTACAGATCCACAAAGGGTCAATTAGAGTGACAAACGTGCTGTCCTTCACACTAGGTTCCTTGATAAATACAAGATCATCACTTTTAACTTTAAATTTAAGCAAGCAGAAAGCTCAGAGACACATCTTGATTCTATAACATTGAGCATACCTATTCAAAGTGTAGATCCATGGGTAGTTAAAAGTATCCTTTTACGTCAAGAATAAAAGTAGTTGTAATTTAGGTGTAGTAGTTGTAATTTAGGTGTAGTAGTTGTAATTTAGGTGTAGTGCAAACACATGTTACTGTGTCCAGGCTTTCGGTAAACTGTTAGCACACCAGTGATTTGTGCATTCTGTCTGACCACTGAACAAATATGCTGACTTGTTCTGATCTATTCACCCTTCAATTATACTGACTAAGGATTTCTGTAGGCTCTCTGGTCAATTTTTGGGTGGTGCAACATTTTATCACTGTCTGTATTATACAACACTCTGATCCTCATGTCCTTCCAAAGAGAGCTCGTCAGATCTTTGCATGTGACGTCCACTGACAGCCCCTTCAGTGGACAACAAAGCCTAAAGGAAAAAAAAAAAAAAAAAAAAACTTAAAAAGTAAATCTCTCACTAGGTGGCGCACTAACAACAGTGATTCTCCAGCATGGGAGACCAAAGATCATTTTTTGAAATCTGCAGAGATTTAAAACAGTAGATAGAGTGAATGTGCTTTTATGTCGTTTTTATGGTTTTTTTTTTAAAATGTAGTTTATGTGTATGAGTGTGTATATGTATGTTTATGAATGTACGTGTATGTGTATGAATGTATGTGTGCATGAGTGTGTATGTGTATGAGTGTATGTGTGCATGAGTGTGTATGTGTATGTGTATGAGTGTATGTGTGTATGAGTGTGTGTGTATGTGTATGAGTGTATGTGTATGAGTGTATGTGTGCGTGAGTGTGTATGTGTATAAGTGTATGTGTCTATGAGTGTGTGTGTATGTGTATAAGTGTATGTGTGTATGAGTGTGTGTGTATGTGTGTGTATGTGTGTATGAGTGTATGTGTGCGTGTGTGTGTGTATGTGTGTGTGTATGTGTATAAGTGTATGTGTGTATGTATATGAGTGTATGTGTGTGTATGTGTATGAGTATATGTGTGTGTATATGTGTGTGTGTGTATGAGTATATGTGTGTGTGAGTGTGTGTGTGTGTGTTTATGTGTTCTAAACTCAGAGCTTTGGCTTACCCCACAAACAATTTAATGACTCAGCCCCAGCCCCTACATCTCTATGGCTGAGCAGATGTACATGTTGAAAGGTTGACTATGGGGCCTGAAAGATTTTGGCTCTGAAGGTAAAGGCGCTCACCTCCAAGACTGACAACCTGAATTCAATGCTCAGAACCCACAAGCCAGAAGGACGGAAGCTGGGAAGCAGCTCTTGCAAGTTGTCCTCTGACTCCCACACACATGCTACATGTACAGCATGCACATGATTCTCTCTCTCTCTCTCTCTCTCTCTCTCTCTCTCTCTCTCTCTCTCTTTCTTGCGTGCGCACACGTGCGCACGCACACACACATACACACACACACACACACACTAAATAAAAGAATTAAAGATGAAAGTTGACTGTAAATGTGAATTTCTATGAAGCAAATTTCCTTTCCTCATTGATTCCTATTATAAAGTCAAACATTTCCACCCCCTACTCCCTAAAAATAGGGACTGTTGATCAAGGAGATGTAATAAATCATCATGGAGGGCAGTAACAAATCTCTGGTTGACTTATTTGAAAGGAAATTCTATTTTTGACATGTTAAAAAAGGTGTCAAAATGTCACCCTTAAGTGCTATGTGGTGAAGATTAATTTATGTTTGGTGCAGTGTGATACAAGCCTTATGGAATAAATGACATTTTCTCTGCACCAAATACATGGGTGAAAATCATGGAGCTGCAGACTGCTGTGCTATAATGAATCCTAACAGTCATGGTGGTAAGGGTAGGGCATGAGGGAGCAGGGGGTGTGCTGGGGAATTTAGAAATAGATGGTAAGGGTCAGAGAAAAGGAGAAGAGTCAAGAACTGTACAGGCAGCAGTTAACATGGATGGCAGGCCACCATCCCCAGCAATGCTCTGAAAGCCCACCACAAGAGTCACACACTGACTGACGGGGAATTGGAAAGGCCGTGAGGGTTTCATGAGGAGCCCCTAGTGACGTCATGTCTCCTTTTTAAAATCATGAAGTTCCTTATTAGGAAGGCATGTGGGAATGATACTCCCTCAAGGTCTGATTCATGGCTAACTCAAAGTGAAATTCTTAAGTAGTGGGCATGAGTCGTCTTCTGACCAGCTACCTGCCCTGTCTACCTGTGTTCCTCAACCAGAAACTTGACTTATATCTTATGACAAGCCTGCTTCCTGTCCTGGGTGTGGTTTATTTCTCCCTGTGTTCTTTGCTATAAGCAAAGATGGCGGACTGTCTTTGCAACAGCGCACACAAATCTCAACCTGTTTTTCTAAGCCCATCCCTCCCTTACAATCAGATGGGGCTCTGAGTAATTCTTGACAGTGGATCGTGGCCTGAAGTAATGGCACGTTCTCTGGGCTTTCACCCTTCCCAGCTACAGGGGGCATCCTGGATGGTCTTAGAGGCCCCATAAAGAAAGTCCTAGAGACTCCCACTTTAGAGTTTCAAATGGCAGTGTGAGTAAGGGTCTTCCTCCGTCTCTACCCCTCTCTTGCCATGTAGCCGGAAACCCTTGTTTTGGATTTTATGTGAGTGAGAAATGAACTTTTACCCTGCTAAGACCTGGGCTTCCGTTTGCCCCTTGTTTCAGACCAATCATTTGTACCCCACATCCCAAGGGAGTAGCTGTGCACCGGGAGGAGCTTGGGGCTTTGACAGGACTGAAGAAAGGCAGCAGGCAAGCAAGTGAGGTAGAAGAGAAGGGAGAGATGGGGCGAGGGAAGACCCAGCCAGGAGGAGGACACTACTGATAAACCCACGAGGGAACATGCTAGGTTTCATAAACGTTGTTTGAACAAAAGATCTTTTACAAGTTTGTGTTGAGCACTTTGGGACCGCCTTCTAGGAATCTGACAGGAGTTTCAGTGGGGTACCAGAAGGAAGTAGGCTCAAGATGAATACAGCTGAGGAATGTATTCTTTTATCTTGAGAGTTCTTGCTAAGACTCTGAATACAGTAATCACGGGACCTTTGTTTATGCTTTGTTTGTTCCTTAACTACTCTGTTTATGTCTGAGAAATGACTATATTCTTTGTATGTACCTAGAATGGTATAAAAGCAGACTGGAAAAAATAAACCCCTTCTGCTTCAGAAGTGGCTGGAGTCCTGTTATGATGTTGTCTAATTGGCATTTTCTTTTCAATCCTCACTCCCTCCCTGGAGACCTGGTTGACTGAGCTGTCTTGGTCAGGTTTGTTCTTATTTTCCTGTGTATGTCTGTTTATACACTGTGTGTGTGCCCTTAGAGAGCTCAGGGGTGTTAGATTCCCTGGAGTAGTGGGTGTTGGGAACCAAACTCTTGTTATCTGGCAGAACATCGAACACTCTTAAATACTGAGCCCTCTCTCCAGCCCCCAAATTTGGGTTTTTACACACATCCACACCAGGTGAAAATTTGAAATAGTATTTAAAATTTTTTCTTCCTCTCTCTTCTCAGGTTTCCATGTCAGCCCTCCACACCCCCAGATCTGTTTTAGATTTTGCATTGTGTTCCAATGTACATCTGTTTAAAACACATTTCCTTCTATAAATACTATTCTAAAAGTAGATTCTTCAAACTCAGGAGAGATTATATTTGAAAGAAATTGGGATTTGGATCTTTCTCAAGTCCCCGTACCTTCTAGACTCTCTTTGTGTTCAACATGGATGCCACATCTATTCTGCAAAGCTGTTTGTCCCTGTTGTGAGGTTAACACAGGCAAAAGAGAAACAAGAGCATTGTTGTGTCTAAGTTTCAATAAAGACATCAGATTCCTGGGGTCTCCAATTTGGGGAGTAAAAATCATCTCAGTTAAAATTGAGTTTGTATACAACTGCCTTTTGCTATCTTTAAGAAAACATTACTAGTGCAGGGCATGATAGCACGCACATTTAATCCTAGCTCTGGGAAAAGAGAGGCAGGTAGGTGTCTATGAAGTCAAGGGCAACATGGTCTACACAGGAAGTTCTAGGAGAGTCAAAGCTATATCGTGAGACCCTATTCTCCCCCCCCCCCCCAAGAACAAGAAAGAAAAAGAAACGGAAGTAGGGAAGTAGGAAGGGCTGGAAAGCGCTGTCTCTGACCAACTAGGGCTCTCCTACAGCAGTGGAAAATTCCGTCGTTCCCAGTATGTTTTCTGGCTGTCTCCTTTGGATCCAATGTGACTGCAAAATGCCCAGTAGAAAATTGAAAACAGTGGGCTCACAAGGCCTGGAAGAATTCCCAGGCATCCTGTGGGCTTATCAAGCTATTCTTTGAACAATGAAGGGTCGTGGGAACCATGGTGGCTGCCTCACAGAGCATCGCTGTTCAACCTTGAGCTGCATTCTGTTCACTGTTGACACACTTGCAAATTCATAACATTGGGTCATCTCAGGCTAAAGAGGGGGGACACCGCATCATCTCAGCCTGACATTGTTTTCCTGCTTCATTTCTCTACAGAGTGGCATCAGCAGAGTATTATAAGCATTTACTCATGTGAAGAACATGAAGGAGTAAGGTACAGATCAAAACTCTCCTATTGGAAGTGTGCCAGGAGGCTAACCGTCTCTCATCCAGCCTTCACAGGAGTCCTAGAAGGTAGGAAGCATGGTTCTCATTTACAGATGGACCTTCCTGTGGAGTAAGTGACGTACTCTGTGTTAGAGATTGAGTTTCCATATCCGTAGCTTAACCATGGGAGTCATCTTCAGGATGCTTCCTTCTTAGAAGGAAGTTCACTTGAGAGAGAAAAACAAACAACAACAGAAAATATAAATATCAGTTGTGCGCGCGTGCGCGCGCGCACACACACACACACACACACACACACACACACACACACAGAAAGAGAGAGGCGGGGTGGAATGAAGCCCTAATGAGCTACTTTCTGAAGGTCCATGCCTTATTTCTTTTTTAGAAATGAAGTAGTTTTCAACTTGTGGGTCTCAATTCTTTTGGTAAGACTTTATCTCCAAAAATATCTTCATTACAATCTGTAACGGTATCAAAATTACATTTATGAAGTAGCAATGAGAATAATTGTTTTGCTGCGGGTCAGCCAGTGCACATGAAGAACTGGATTAAGGGGGTTACAGTGTTAGAAAGGTCAGGAACCCCGGATATAGAGAAATTCAGTGCCCTGTAAAGAAGCTGCTGCATTTCCCATGAAAATATTCATCTCTTGAGACAGGATTTCTCTATGTAGCTCAGGCAGGCCTGGAACTCACTATATAGTTCTTCCTTAGCTACTCAAAAGCTAGAATTACATGTGTGAGTTAGCCATACCTGATTATAGAATCAATAGTACTTTAGATCTTATCTTTAAGTTCAGTACTTTTAGATAAACAAATAGGTCTAAACATTTACCCTTGCTAGGTTCTCTGAATATGTGTAATCACAATGCCCTGGATTGTCTGGAATAGCCAGCAAAGCTCTTTTAAGCAGGTGGGAGGTGAAGGGAGGAGATGTAAGGAGTATATTTGAGCCATACTGGAGAGCACGTGAGGCAGAGGGAACAAGAGGCAGAAGTGTGCAGAAGTGGTAGAACAATGCCAGCCTGTGGGACATTAGGGCACAAATATGACCTGTGGGAAAGTCACACAGAGTAGGAACTCAGGCATAGCTGTGCAGCTAGCAACTGTCAAGCTTCCCATGACTCTGAGACCCTTGTGAACAGCTGGCGAAGCTCACTGCTGAGCTGACTTCTGAGCTGCTCATTCTCCCTCGGTGGTCAGGGAATTTACTCAGGAAAAGGAAAGGAGATGCTCAGGGAGCGTGACCGTAGAAATTAGGAGTGTGAACAGCCCTGCTACAGAAGTCTGGCCTGACGATGACTAGTTTGTTTGATGAGTCAAGTGTCGTATATTTATTTCTAGGAAACATACCTGTTGCCTGTCCTCACCATTGCTATCCCCTGTGTCAGAAATAGAAGCAGCAGGCCAAGGGCAAATTCATCGGATGCCAAGGACGTATTCTTTGAGGGTAGCACCAAAACGGGGATGTGATAGATGGGAGAAAGGTTGTACTAATTTGTTGGACTGTCCTAACAGGATGTCACAGACTTACATGATGGAGTCTGTTTCTTATAATTCAGAGGTTAGAAAGTTAAAAAATAAATCAGATTTTATTTTTAATTACATGAATGCCTTCTTTCTAGTCTTCAAATGTTAAAGAGAAACAGCATCCTCCTCTTCTTCCTCTCCCTCCTCCTCTTCTTTCTCTTCTTCCTCCCTCTTCTCCTCCGGACATCATCCTAATCAAACTAGACTAGAAGTCGGCTCAGCAGTGAGCTTTGCCAGCTGTTCACAAGGGTCTCAGAGTCATGGGAAGCTTGACAGTTGTCAGCTGCACAGCTGTGCCTGAGTTCCTACTCTGTGTGACTTTCCCACAGGTCATTTAGCCTAACCACCCTATACATATTCTACCTGCCAACACTAGGGGTTTGCCCTCCATTATGAGTTTTGAGGGGAAAACTCAATTCATAGCAAGCAAAGACTTAGCCCTGGCCACTGAATCAGTCAAATGAGGTTGTCTCATTAGCTCTGACTTTTGGAAACTATACGGAAGAGAAAAAACCACAGCAGACGAGCAGGCGATAATCTCCGTCATCCTCCCTCTACATTTGTGAAATGGTACTCAACTTACAAACTGATAAAAGATTCTTCTTTTTCTATATTGAAATTATGTAAACCGTGACATGCTTGCTGAGTTCTTTTGGACAAATACTTTATGGAATAAAGAAATAGGCCACCAGATTTAAATTCTTCGAATAGTGTCTATTGAATGGATCATTGAGCATAAGCTAGGAGTTTACATATACCATTCATTAAGTACTTCCATTCCACACAGGAGAAAAAAACTGAAGCACAGAGAAACTAGCTGATAGTACAAGAAACTGCCAAATGTCAAACTCAAACTTGGCTGATTCCTAAGCTGAGAAATTTTCTATTCTTGCTATCCCCCCCCCCCCGCCCCCAAACTGGGTCTTGTTATAGCATCCCCTGCTTCCCTTGCCTCTGGACTACTTGTGCCTCTGCCTCTAGCTCAGGACGTTGTCATGATTGATATTTTAAAGATTAAATTGCCATTTACAAAACTTAAGGCCCTGAAAGGCAGCAATCATCAGAATCAATTAGAAAATTTCAAAGCGCAAATGCTTGTAGAAACTGGGTCAGAGGTGCAAAGGTCTGCTGGTGCGGCTTGGGAATGAATAGGGGTTGAGTAATGAGCCCTCAGGTGTACATTCACCCGC
The DNA here is from genome assembly GCA_019843815.1 of Montemys delectorum. Taxonomy (NCBI): domain Eukaryota; kingdom Metazoa; phylum Chordata; class Mammalia; order Rodentia; family Muridae; genus Montemys; species Montemys delectorum. The sequence goes on along the minus strand of JADRCD010166064.1, from coordinate 20,028 downwards.
TGACCCATTGAAGCTGTCCACGTGACCTATTTTGGAAAGAAGTCTTTGAAGATACATTAAGCACCTCACGATCAGCGCCAGCTCCTCATTGCCATCTGTGTGGATGGCCATCTCGATGACAAGTGTACTTACCAGGAGACACAGAACTTGGAGGCTAGAAGATGGCTCAGTGGGTGACATCCTTGCATGAGTGTCATAGTAGGAGGAGGGAGCCCGGGGAAAATACAAACAGGCAACAATTGAGGGAACATCTGTGTGAGCTGGCCACACAGTGTCCGGTGTGCACAACCGGGCTGGTCAGTACCTTGGGTAGCCATGGCAACTGCAGGCTGGTCAGTACCTTGGGTAGCCATGGCAACTGCAGGCTGGTCAGTATCTTGGGTAGTCATGGCAACTGAGCATATCTCTCCCACAGCCCTCTTCCACCTGGTCCCTTCTCGCCCTCACCTCACTGCACAGTAGTGTAAAGCGTCCTATCAAAATTCATGTAGCGTGTATAGGACACGAAATTCAAAAAAATACAGAAAACAAAGGAACAAAACCCAACACCTCAACCTGTACCACCCTGGCTGCAGCCTTTGGATAAGAATCCTCTAGCAGCCTGCCAGTGAGATAAACTGGGTCCCGTCTCTTGGACTAGAAAGCCTGCCACACGTGGTTCTGGGTTCAGATCCTCGGATCCCACATAGAAACCTACCCTGACGGGTGCACCCGCAGTCCCTGAGGTGGCAGAGATGGGAAGGCCTCCAGAGCTCCCTGGCAACACTGGCTGAACTGACGAGCTCCATTTTCAGTGACAAACTCAGTCCCACAACATAAGGCAGAGAGCAATAGAGGAAGACACCTAACTGCCTTCTCCAGGTCACCTCTGCAGGCCACCTGTACACAGGCATGCACACACATGGAAACAGACATACTCATACACAGAAAGAGAGATGGAGACAGAGACAGACAGAGACAGAGAATAAGGACCTTCCATTAAGAGGAGTGTTGGCGCGCAGTGGTGCTCCCTGTCCATGTCCCTCCTATGTGGGCTTCTTGTTCCTCTGGGAGACAAACGAGGGAAGCCAACAAGGAATGCTTCTACAGTTAACTTGGTGATTAAAGCCACGGGCATGAGCCACTCACTCTACTGTGGTCATGTTGAAAACCATGCCAATTATTCTTTTCTTCTCACTGTTTCTTTTCATATCATATCATCTTGCAGAAGGCCCAGAATGGTATCTGAATCACCCTACAAACTGAGTTCATTAACATTAAATGTTAATGTTCATTAAACATTAAACAAATGTTAAACGTAAGTCCTGTTTTATTGCCGGCTAATGTTATGTTAATGTTATGTTGAGCCAACTCAACTCTCACTATAAATGAGGCCTTTAGAGATCATCCTTCCACATTCCCTTATACATCTATTAGTTTGATTTCTTTCAAATTTATATTTCTGGCCACAACTACACATCTAAATTCTAGACTGGAAACTCTTAAGTTCCATAGAGGGTCACTTGCCATCCCTTCTGGATAACTGAAAGCAGGCCTTTGCTTTCTTTCCCTGGGCTTGCCTCTTCTCCAGTCTCTCTGTTGACAGCACTTCCACTTGTCTGTTGGACCAAGTCAGGAACCAGAAACCTTTGGTCTTTGGTTCACATAAGCATCTTATCAAATTCATGGGCATATCCTTCTGAGAGAGCCTTGGTTCTGTTGACACAAAACCAGCTCTCATCTCAAAGGGAGTAAGAGAGAGTTTATTCTGGAAGGAAAAAATATGAGTGACCATGACACAGGAGCTCCGTCACCTCAGGTCCCTTGAACCAGTGCAAGAGCAGTTTCATGTTTTGTAGTAACAGAATGAAGAAAGCCTCAAATCAAGGCAACTTTACAATACATTGATGGGTGCATCAGAGGGGCGGCTTGCTGCCAGGCAGATGAGCTTGCTATATTTTTAAAAACATATATTTATTTTTATTTTATGTACATTGATGTTTTGTTTACACCTGTCTCTGTGTGAAGGTGTCAGAACTCTTGCAGCTGGAATAACAGACAGTGGTGAGCTGCCATGGAAGTGGTAGAGTTGAACCCTGGTCCTCTGGAAGAACAGACAATGTTCTTAACCTCTGAGCCATCTCTCCAGCCTCTCGGAGGGCATTTTAAACCACCTGATTGATGGAGAGCAGGATTTTTTTAAGTTATCACATTCCAAAGGTTTTGTTGTTGTTGTTCGTTTGTTTGATTTTATCTGTTTGTCAGGATGCTAGGCTCAGCTTTACCTACTATTTCCAAGATCTGACACAGGGGTGGGCAAGGAATAGCTATTTCATAGCTAAAGAGCACCCAAGAGAAATTGCAGTTTGGCTCTGAAACTGCAGTGTTCCAACTTCTCCACATCCACTGGAGCTTTTTGCAGACACTGCTTCTTCCCGGGAATTTTGGTTTACAGACCCTACTGCTTTGATCCTGCTCAGTTCGCCCCATCGTTCCCCATCTATATCACATGAACTCAATGGTCTCACCAGTTCAACTTGGGCCTCAGTTTATCCTCTACCCAGGAACTGGAGTTCTAACATATTAAACCTCCTGATGGTCATAGATTATTTTTATGAAACATGTGGGGTTTTTTTCCTATCAGGAGCTTGCCCACCACGTATCCTACACATCTCTCTTCCCCACCTTGTAAAGATTTTATGCAAACCTTTTCATCCATCCCATCTGATAAAACTTTGTTTGTACAGAGCCCTTCTCCATCATTTCCAGAATTTGATCACCTGGAGCAACCAACCTCTTCCCTCTTTTCTTGATTTCCTTTGCCCCAGTTCTTTTAAAACTATCCAAATGAAGAAAGTTTCCAGTGAAGGCAATGGGGGGAAAGACATAGTCGTTATCTCTGTTAGAATAGAAACCAAGTGAACTCCCTGTTCCCTGTGCTTGCTAGCCTGGTTTGGGTTCTGGCAAACTCTTTGTGCAAAAAAGAAGTTGCTTTGCTAAGCTACTTTCACTTTGTGTGTTCCTTTGTCCATCACTGAGATTATTCTTTGTTTCTTTCTAACATTTAGCATATGGTTAGCTGTCAGAATCAAAACCCCAAGTACCTGATCGCTTAACAAAGAAGAGACTATGATGAAATCTGCACAAGTCAGGGGACCAGGCCACCCCTAGTCTACCAGGCCACCCCTAGTCTACCAGGCCACCCCTAGTCTACCAGGCCACCCCTAGTCTACCAGGCTACCCCTAGTCTACATTCCACCATGTATGTTGCATGTCCCTCCTCTATGTGGCCCCAGATGGTTCAACCCATCCCAGCTTCTTTCATATCACAAGAAGAGAAAGAAGGCACATTCTTTCTCCTGAGAATTCACTCCTGAAAATGTACGACTCATTTCTGTTCACCTCCTAATGGAAAGAAATCAATTGCATTATCACACCCAATTTTAAGGGAGGGCAAGAAATGCGGTCTTTATTCTGCATAATCATATGCTGAGCTAAACTTAAGATGCTATTGTTGCCACAAAATGAGGAATCTTACAGAAAATGTCATGATACCTAGAACTGGATATGTTATGGGTCAACAAAATGGAATTTAATTTGGGGGTGAGTGACCCCATTTTTGGCCAGATTTTCTTCAATGTGGTTGTGAGGATTGCAGAGCCACCTCTAGTGTGTTAGTTTCAAGATTTTCACTGATGTTTCCATTCCTAAGAGTAAGAGAGAAACAATATACTGTGGAGAGCCTTTGGGGCTGTTTGGCAGGAATCTGACATTGGGCCAAGACAAGGAAGTGGGCTTCAGGTAGGAATCTAATTTTAGGCTAGAACGGGGAAGTAAGTTCAGGAAGGAATCTGATTTTAGGCTAGAACAGGGAAATAAGTTCAGGAAGGAATCTGATTTTAGGTTTGAACAGGGAAATAGGTTCAGGCAGGAATGTAATTTTAGGCTAGAACAGGGAAATAAGTTCAGGAAGGAATCTGATTTTAGGCTAGAACAAAGAAGTAGGCTTCAGGCAAGAATATGACTTTGGGCTAGGACAGGGAAGTAGGCTGTATCAGATATCTTGGTCATCCTGATAAGTCCTTAGAGGCAGTGATCACAGACTTTGTTCATTGCCTTGCTTATTCTTCAACCTAGAACTGACCTTATTACTTGTATGTAATTAAAATGATACAAAAGCAGATTGGGAAAAAATAAACCCCCCTCAGCCTCAGAACTGGCAGGGGTCATGCTACAATGTTGTCTAACTGTCTTTTTTTCTTTTTAATCCTCACTCCTGCACTGGAGAACCTATAGACTAACTGAGGTGGCTTGGTCACGTGGTGCCTAATGTGGGGCTCAAACCCATGGCCCTGAGATTAAGAGTCTCATGCTCTACTGACTGAGCTAATCAGGCTTGGTCAAATGACCCAGAGTTGCATGGGGTGGGTGATCTTATTGTCCAGGCCCAGAAGCAGACAGGACGTCCTTCCATGAGCTGATCCTCAGCTATCTCACCACATGTGATGCTGTAAAATCCAATTTGGCCACAGGCCCAGGCAAGAGAGTGCAGAGCCATGGGTTGCCACCTCACACAGCATCCAAAGGTTTTCCTTGTCTGTCCAGGGCCATATTCCTAAGCACTCTCCATCTTCCCTTCTCTGACTCAGGCTCTACGTTATTGCTTTCTCTGTCCCAAGCTGTTGAACTTTATTTCCACCCAGGGTCTTTGCAACTCCTGCTTTTCTCCTGACTGGCTTGGGTCTCGCTCCCTCATTGTCAGTGGATTCTGCACGAAGAAGGTCCACCCACATCAGCGTGTATGGACCTTCCATATCGCCCTAGTCATTCCTGCGCACAGTCAAGTTGCTTAGATCTCATTTTCTTCTAAGATCCATCCCCTGTTTACCAATTTACTTATTCTTTGGAGAAAGAGAACCACACAGTTGCCCTACTTGCCTAGAAAAGTTGGCACAGGACGCTTACAGTAAATGCCTGCTTGGTTTAGTTAGCCACCCAGGGTAGAAACTGTCTTGGCTCCTGTTCTTAAGATTTTGTTTCTGGAAGGACATTTCCCAGATGCCTAATTTTTACCTCCCTGACTCACAGTCTAGGGGTGATTTTGTGCCCACTTCCTGGAGTCATTAGGGCTGGTGAGGTGGTGTAAGTTTTCATGCACAATGTGTGGGATACATAGACCATGCCTCTGACATGAATAGCCATTGCTGGTCTCACCCACTCATGTTGCTACCCACTATTGCCTATTAGGAACTAATTAAACCTACAAAAGGAGGGCTTCTTCCATCATTAACATGAAGGTCTTCAAACATTTTTTAAGTTTATTATAGTATGTGTGTGTGTGTGGGTGGGTGTCTGTGTGTGTGTCTCTGTGTCTGTACATGTGTAGCTATCTGCATGTGTGTCTGTGTGTGTGCATCTGTCTATGTCTGTGTATGTGTGTCTGTATAGGTGTCGCTCTCTGTTGTGTCTAAGTATGTGCACCTGTGTATCTATGTGTGTGCATCTGTATGTGTGTCTTTGTGCCTATTTTTCTGTGTGTCCATGTGTCTGTGTGTCTCTGTGCATCTCTGTGTATGTGTCTGTGTGTGTATATAGGTGTCCATGTGTGTCTGTCTGTGTGTGTGTCTGCCTATGTCTCTCTCTGAGTGTGTATATGTTTGTGTGTCTCCCTGTGTGCATATGTTTATCTGTGTGTCTCTGTACATGTGTCTGCATTTGTGTGTCTTTTTGTGTGTCTGTGAGTCTCTGTCTGTCTGTGTGACTGTGTGTCTCTGTCTCTGTGTGTGTATCTGTATGAATCTGTGTGTCTCTCTGTGTGTATATGTTTGTCTGTGTGTCTCTGTCTGTGTGTCTGTGTTTGTCTGTGTGTTTCTCTGTGTTTGGTATGTCTCTGTGTCTGTGTATCTCTCTGTGTGTAAACTGTACATACACTGTAGCTGAGCTGCTGTTGCCACAGTCATAAAGTAAACATGGCCAAGTTCTGAACTGCTTTCCATTTATTCAGATTCTTGGTTATAAGGAAATATCCCAGCCCAGGCCTCTGCAGCACTAGTTTGATTGCTATATTATAATGGCTTAGAAAATTACAGCCATTCTTCCAACATGACGTATCGAGGAGAAAGCAGGACAAAGCCCTCTGGTAACAGCCTGTGCTGTGTCTAATGCATTATGGAACACGACAGGGATTTCCACTTGGCTTTTACTTTCAAATTAAGAACGCATTCCGTCATGCAGTTGACAAATTACCTCTGCAGCTCTCCAGTTGACGGGGCCTATCAAAGGTGATGTAGTTAAGCTGGTTAATCTAGTTATGTAGGAGAATTGCTGTGAGAAGCCATAATCAAAATAACGCTAAGCAGAATCAGCCAGGAAATGGCTCTAGAATACCTACCCAGCCTGAGGATTTTCCATTAGTAAAGATGTTTAAGCAATTGCTTCATAAATAAAGGCTTATCCTATTTGTACTTGCAGTGGTGATTTGAAAAATAAACCCTCCTTTGAGTTCAGTATAAATATCTTGTTCTGGAATGCTATAAACTAATTTCATAGGTGGAGAATTGAGTTACCCTGAGGCGAGGCAAGCAATATGACTGCAGACTCTTCACTGCACACTCATGGTCTGTTCATATTTCCTGTCTGACCTATCCACAGAAGGTTGTGGGCTACATGTATGATACCTCAGACACAGAATATGCAGAAAGGAATTGAGATTTCTGACAGTTGTACACTTGAAGCTCCATGTGTTGTATACAGGGAGGACCCAGAGTTGCTAGGTCTTTCTTTTAGCCCACTCTTCCTCAGCACTAGTTAAACTGTTACTCAGTCCCATCGGCTGGCTGGCTGTTAACTGGAGCACATCGTCTCTGAATGGATGTAGAAATAGAACTGCTGATTGGGAAGAAGAGGAGAGGTCGGGATGTTGGCTGCCTCTAAGGCTGAGCCCATTTCCGAGAGGGAAGCTGCTCTTCCCGCTCACCACCACTGGAGTTCCGGAGTTAAAGGCAAGGGGGCAGTCAGTCCTATTCTTGGTTTGGACTTGTTCTTGCTGGTCTGATTCAAATGATCATGTAGTGTCATCCCAGAACCTGTTTCTCCATCATTTTCCATTGGTGATTGGTCAGTGGAAAGTCCATCTGAGCTTTGACCTATCCTCTTTAGCTTTCTGCATCAGGGCCAGCTTTTGTCATTTTGCATATCCTCACAAGCATTTTAATAAGAAGTTAGGAGGGGCTTGGAGGGATGCCTCAGCAGTTAAGAGCACTTACTACTCTTACAGAGGGCGCCTGATTTGGTTTCCTGCACTCACATGGTGGCACTTACATAATCACCTTTAACTTCAGTTCCAACGGGATCTGACACCAGCTTCTGACCTCTAGGGACACAAGGCATCCAAGCAGAATGCATGTATACATGCAGGCAAAATGCTCGTGCACACAAAATAAAATTCATAAATAAATAAATAAATAAATAAATAAGAGAAAGTAGAAGGGCCTGTGTTAGGATTACTGTTTTGTTCAGCTTGGAAGGTTAATCTGCTTGATGCAGTTTATTACAAATGGTCCATTACACAGAATATTTTAATCCAGCTGAATGGAATCAACTCAATGGCATAAGAACTACCTTCAAAGGCTGGCGAGATGGCTCAGGGGTTAAGACCACTGACTGTTATTCCGAAGGTCCTGAGTTCAAATCCCAGCAACCACATGGTGGCTCACAACCATCTGTAATGAGATCTGACGCCCTCTTCTGGTGTGTCTGAAGACAGCTACAATGTACTTACATATAATAATAAATAAATCTTAAAAAAAAAAGGAACTACCTTCAAATGCACACTCTTCGACTATTAGAGAGAAAGGAAGTTAGTTCTTATCCAGTTTAAACCCTCACTTTAGTTGATTCACCCAAAGACTAATCAAGAGATCTAGAGAGCTGAGCAGGTACCCCATCCACTGGTTAATATAAATCTGCATCTCTGTTTGTCATTATGGGCATGGAATCAAGGAAAGGAGAAAGGGTTAAGAAACCTCCAAATATTTCTTAGGGGTCAGTCTCCTGCCAAACACATTGAGTACATCTTTCTTCATCACAACCTATTGAATACCTGCTTTCAAGAATGATGCTTTTATTAAACCAGGAATTTTGATCTCTAGTGACCAGCATGTATTTCTGTCTGGGGTGACTCCTGGGAACTGAGGTAGGCAGGAGGTCACTTCAGGAATTCTTAACTGACAGAACGACTGTGGGTACAGGGTATGAGATGAGCGTCTGCTTTCCTCATCCCCACTGAGCACACACGTCAATGCTCCGATCGGTGTCCCTCAGATTCTTCATAGGATGTACATTAACCATCACTGGCACATCACTCCTGGGCTTCCTCTTTTTACGATTCACATCGACTAATCAGTTTGGTCCATGAGGTCTGTATCCAGAGGATTAAGTAAAACTGACTAGATTCCCCTCTCACTGGGGTCCTTACACAAAAGCCTTGACTGGGGTTTCTATTGTTGTCAAAGTCTGTCATGGTTGATCCCCATGAGGACCAGTCCTACTCATCTCATGGAGATGTGGCCGCCTTTTTGCTTCTAGAGGCCAGATATCCTTGGTCTCTTTCCGAAATTTAGGCATAAATTAAAGTTTATTTGTTACTCCCAAACTCTTACTGTGACGATGTAATTGAGTGCTGGAGTGAGTTCACGTCATGTTGACTATGAGTAAGTAACACAGCAGTGCTGCTCTGGCAGAGAGCTTGGGAGAAGCTCGTATCCAGAATACTTCTCGCTTATGGTTGAGTGGATGCCCTAGAATTTATGGCTTAGATCAAGAACACAAAACCTAGAGTTTCGCACAGAATTTACTCTGAAAACTCACTTCAGCTGACAATTTTAGACAGCGATGCCTAGCCACACACATCTAAACACAACCTTCCAAATTTAACTATTTTCTCCAAAGCTTTTTGTCTTGTTTTTTTCTTGGAGAGATATTCAGCAGAAGAAGAATCCTGCAGGTTCGTGGAGTGAGCATTGAGACCGAAGTCAGGCAGATAGAAGATAGCTGAACCTTGGATGGTGTAGAGGGATGGGCTCAGACTAAAGACAGGAGTCATGAGGTCAAGAGCAGAGAAGCTGTAACAGCCAAGTGGATATGGATCTGCCTTTCCCACACATATCAGGCAAAATTGCCAGGCATTCATTATCAAGAAAAGAAACAGAGGTGAGACCCTAGCATTGGTTTCGTGGGAAAGGAAGTCTGTTCAGAAACAACCCAGGCTTCTTCCTGTTTCACAGATCACAGACTGCCTCACAACCTCTTAAATGCTCTAGAAGGTTCTCTGCCACAGAGAGCTTGCCAGGGTTGTGTGTAAAATGTTCCAGGCACCAGGAAGCTATGAGACCACTTGGGGAGGCAAGGCGATTTGTGTAATTAACCTCACACTCAGTTAACTTCATACTCAGAAGACATCTGTGGGGAGTTGAGAGCCAATTCTTCCCTGAGTCTTGTTCCCCACAGTCTTGTGAGTGAGTGAAGCAGGGGGAGTGCACATCAGCTGGAACAGAGACAGTTTCCTCTTCTTTCTTCTCTTTCACCTCTGACCTCAACAGCCATCCAGGGTGAGATTTATGAGCAGTTATCCACCAAGCCCGGGGACATGGCCTGCAGCTAAGATAGCCAGTTCTCCATCTGCAAGAACAGCCTGCCCAATTCTCTTGGCTCCCTGTCTGTTTGTCGCCTGTTTTATGTTAGCTCCTGGATCTCTCCTTTACGATGCTGGACACCCTAAGTGTCCAGATCTCTCCTAGCCTGAAAATGTTTGGATGTACTTCCCCCTGGATATCTCTCTCTCTCTCTCTCTCTCTCTCTCTCTCTCTCTCTCTCTCTCTCTCTCTCTCTCGGAGAGAAAGTTAAGAAGCCACATTGTGCTGTAACTTAACAGCCCTTAACCTATGATCCTGTCCAGGTCTTTGTCCTCGATGCTCCTTGTCACATAAGATTCCCCACCACCGCCCCCTGAAAGGATAAGAAAATTATGACATTTTTATCAAGGCTGTTTTCTGATCCTCCTCTTTCATGTTGCCCATGGAAGCTATCTCTCGTTTATTTTAGGGCAGTGTTTCTCAGTCTTCGGGTCATGACCCCTTTGGGAGTGGAACAACCCTTGCACGGAGTTCACATGTCAGATATCCTACATATCAGGTATTTACATTATGACTTATAACTTGCAAAATTACAACTACAAAGTAGCAATGAAAATAATTTCTCCAGGTTTTAAAGGCAATCAGTCCCCTCCATCCACTTAAGGCTGCACCATGTCCTCTTTAACAGACTGCATTGTTTTAATGCTCTCCTGCCTTAAGGTCTCCGCCGGACTCCTGTGCTCACAATCCCCTCTCTTTTGATAACGCTTGTTTTTGAATAGTAGTTTGGTGTCAGTTGCTTTCCCACACTGACTGCTGATCTCTTATTTTTAATTTTTTTTTTACGTCACTGAGAAATGAGTTTTTATTTCAAGATGGATTTGCCTAAAACCTGGCCCTTCATGTCACTCTGAAAGCATGGGGACACAAGAGACAAGAGACCACTGTTTGCAACCTCAGCCATCAGGAAAATGGAAATTAAAGCTACATCGGGGTCCCATCTCACTCCAGACAGGACTGCTATCATTAGGATAACAGGAAACAAAAATGATGGAGAGACTGGGGACATAGAGCCCCCATGTACAGGTGTTGGGGATGTGGGGACCCCTTATGTACAGGAGGTGGGACGTAAGTTAGAGCAAATGTTACTAGGAGCATTTTCCTTTCTGACTCTTCAATCTTGTAAATAAAACAAATTAAAATAGACTCAGAGGGAAGCTTGAGGATGATTTTACTAGAGTTTGAGAGGAAACCAAGCAAGCTTGCAGGCTGCTTATTTATTTGTTTGTTTGTTTGTTTGTTTATTTAATTTTGGCCATGATGTTTTATCAAAGTAACAGCAAAGTGAGGAATATGTCTGTACTTCTCTGATTCCTGATGCTCTCTTTCTTCTCTCCTTTGCTGCCATAGCTCTTCCTGTTCACCAAGCTCCGTGGAGGAGGGTTCTGATGTAACATGGCTCTCTCCAGAAGCCCAAAGAGGTTGCTTCCCCATTTGCTTGCTGCCTAAGTGTCTCCCCAAGCCCACACAAAATGCTCTCTAGGATTTTTATTTCTTTTCTTTTTGTTTTTGTTTTGTTTGCTTGTTTGTTTGTTTGTTTGTTTCCGAGACAGGGTTTCTCTGTATAGCCCTGGCTGTCCTGGAACTCACTCTATAGATCAGGCTGGCCCCGAACTCAGAAATCAGCCTGCCTTTGCCTCCCAAGTGCTGGGATTAAAGGCGTGCACCACTACTGCCCAGCATTACTTCTTAAGGTTCTCTCCCAACCAGTCATTTGAGAAGCAGCCATCTCAGATCTAAGGAGGGGGGAGCTGAGAACTGTTCTCCCTTCTGTTCCCAGGCTCACGGAGGGCAGCAGAGGCAGAAGTGGTGGCTGAAGTAAGACAGCAGCCGTGGGACACCAGTGTCACAGAGCCAAGCTGTCCTCTCCCAAACCCTGGGGCTTTGATGGAGGGTGGCAGATCCCACCCTAGGTCACCTCCTTTCAGGTAGATTTCTTGGGAGCTCCACTCATTCTTATTGTGAAACCGAGGCAAATAGAGAGGGGAAAGAAAGAGAGGAAAACGCAGAGGAGGTAGAGTGGTGGCACAACTGAATGATAAACTGGGAGGGTGAGACAAGGCTGGCTCTGCCACACCCAGCCAAGAGCTGAGGAAGTCGCATCGCCCACAGCACGTCTGGAGATAGTGGGATTTAAGGCTACAGGGCTGAGGCATGCCAGCAGGGCCTCACTCCTGGGTGGAAGCTGTCCCAGCTGCTATGCTCAAAGTACTGCAGAGGGGCAACTATACTCTTGATATAATCTGTCACTGTGGTATACCATCAGGTACATGCGGGTGACCATACCTCCATCTTAGACCAGTCGTTTCTCCTTTCCAAGAGCGCCCTCCTAGTGTACGGAGTACTCTTATATGATGCTGTGACCTTCAGGTGTGGGCAGGGCATTGGGGGCTTGGGGTACAAGCTGTGCACCCATGGAGGTAGAGAAAATAGCCAGTACAGAATCTCCAGGAAGTCAACACTTAGCACAAAGGATGTTATCACTCTCCTGGGAGCTGTGCGGCTTTTCATTAAGGCGGACAGAGCTCTGAGAGCCTTCTGGACCATGGCCCACCACAAAGCGCACACTCCTAACAGACGACTCCCAGGTTTTCTGTCCTGAACTTTCTCAGCATACTATAGACCCTTCCCCTTATCACCAGACATGCTGTGTGTGCTGTAGCTTCCTTAGCTCTCACCTGGGCTCCATTTCATGCCATTCTCGGGATTGGGGTGGGGTTGGGGGTGCAGGAATAGGATTTGAGAGTGAGACACACTCACGTGACTAATTCTATTATAAAAGGGCCCGATGGTGCACAGCTTCCTCCATCTTGTTTTTTTGGCTGAGGCCATTGGATTTAACTAGAATTAGATTTGCCTCTCTCTGCTCCAGGTGTTTTTCCGTGGTATCTTAGGGATCCTCTCATGGCTGAATTCTTTCTTCCTTTTTCTCTCCTTAGCTGATCAGCTTTATTGACATATCAGAGAATAAATAGGGAGCAAAGTTTACACAACACTGAGACTGGTGATTCTTAGAATAAGCCATTACGAGGGCATGTCAGATTGCAACAAGGTATGGAGGGGAACAGAAATCAGCATTTGGATTGTTCAAGGATAATCTTTACATAGTGCACAAAAACATTATGCCTGTAACACCCAGCAGCGTTTTGTTTCAAAGTAGGATCCTTATCAGACAGAAATGCACACTGAAAACTTTACAGATGATTAGATTAAATAGATTAGATAGATTAAAGGCGTGTGCCACCAGCACCGCCCGGCCTGGTTTCAATTTTTCAAGCTACAACTCTTAAAAGAATGTGACATGTAAGATGACAACTTCCTGAACACAAGATAGTTTGGTTACAGGCAAAGCCACGGTGTAGCTGTAAATGGTTAAGCCATTCTGAGCGGGAGCTCTGAATTCATGAATGAAAACACACACACACACACACACACACACACACACACACACACACACACACCTTTATATTTAATCTGCCTTAACTAGCTCAATGGTTGGGCACTTCCAAACCTCACCGAGGCTAGCACATGCTCCCCGCTCCTGTATTCCTGAATTAACACTTTCTGAATCTATATTTTATCTTTGCTGCTCCGTTTCCTTCTGTGTAGTCCTCCCATGGGGTCGCTTTCCCTTTGCACCTACATTTAGGCCACGTTACCCTCCTGCTCCTTCACAGCATGGTCAGCCCCGTGCCCCTCTTGTGATGCATTTCCGTCTTCTTCCCTTCAGTCCTTGCCTGGGAATCCTAAAAGTCCCACTCCGTCTCCTGCCCAGCGATTGGCTGTTGGCAGCTTTATTTCCCAATTAGAGCCAACAGGGGGCAGGCTTCCTTTAGCCTACACGACCAGGCCGATTGCAGGGCCATGTTTGGGGAGCAGGTCAGACTGCATGGATTTTGGAGATAGTATTGGTGAGAAAGATAATACATGTGGGTGTCTGTCTTAAGCAGGACAAAGAGTTAGGAGGGAATTTGTGCTTAAAACAAACTCTCCCTCTAAGCTAGAAATAATGGAAACTGGTGTAAAACCATACCGGAGAGAGTCGTCAGAGAGGCAGAAGCAGTCCAGTAGGAAAATGGATCAGGAATGAGTGACATCCGGGGAGAGAGGGGGAAAGGTGAGAGTGCTGGGGTGAGGAATGAGTGACATCTGGGAAGAGAAGGGGGAAGGGAGGTGAGAGAGACAGGTTTTAAAGTAATGACAGGAACTTAAAAATGGCTGTTGTGGGCCACACAAAGGTTAGATGTTTGACACATCTGTCTGTCTGTCCCAGCAGCTGACTTGTAGTAGCTAATCTATCATAAGGCTGTTCTGCAAACGCGCACTGATTTGAGGTGGAGCCCAAGGCAGGAAGACCTCCTGCATTGTTCTGGATCTTTTCCCATGAGTCTTCATACAAGTACTTTGCTGGAAAATGTTCTCTCCACATATCCCACCAGAAAATAAGCCATTGCTCCACACATCAAACTAAGAATGCTCCAGACTGCGACAAGGCCCCAAAGTAGCAATGGACCAATCCCATGTGCCATGTAGAGTGTGGAGAGAGCAAGGGCTTCCAGGGTGCATCTGGCTATATTGAAATTGTATCTCTAGGGGCTGGGGCTGGAGAGATGGCTCCTTGGTAAAGAGCATTTGCTGCTCTTCCAGAGAACCCAAGTTCAAGACTCAGCCCCTACATGGTAGCCCACAAACATCTGTAACTGCAGTTCCAAGGAACCTGACGCTCTCCTCTGGCCTCCTCGGACACTGCACACATAGGGTGCACAGATATACATGAAGAGAAAACATCTAGACACACAAAATAAAAATAAATAAATAAAATTAAATAAAAATAAAATACCTTGAGCATCGGATGAAAATATGTCTCTGTCCCTTTTACTCTATTCATGAACTGTTCACTTGAAGATGGAAGATTGGTCCTATTACCCTGTACCAGGTAGGAACTGAGGGATTCTGGGATATTCTGAAGGCTGTACTTTGATATGTTAAATAGGCACCTGAGTCATATGTCTAGCTTTGAAACTTAACTCACTGGACTAGATAAAGGTCTCCAGCATCCATCACAACCTTCACACTACACATAGCAAGCTCTTTTCACTGTGGAGTGAAGGTCAGATGAGCTATCTGCAAACAGAGAGAACACTGAGAAGAGAGTAAGTCCCAGATAAAAATAAATAGCAGGAAGTTCTCCTGACCAAAAGGCTCCTCAGTCTTTTACATTTTATGTTGAATAGAGGAAACTAGGTTGATTGCAAACCTGCCATAATGAAAACCCTTCAAGTTATGATATACCAGCAGCCCTTGGCAGGCAGATAGCCCTGGCTGCTTGGTGGAATCCCTCCCCCAGGAGCCAGGCTCCACGTCTGAGCACCTGCCAGCTCTCAGTTCACACAAATAGACTGTGTTGCCACACTGGACACTTGACAGGAGCCCGATGTTCTCACAAAGTACAGGGTACTAATTTAGGATCCTGACTGTGCTGCTAGAAGATCTACAAGGGTCATCCTAACGGCTCCAGAGGCTTTCCAGAACTGCTGCCAAAGGCTTCATAAACTGCTGAGATAGCTTGGCCAACTGACCGAGGACTCAGCCCCGGTTCCCTGTAATGCTCCAGTCCCCTAAAGTTCCAGGCACACTTCCTATTTGAACCAGGCCATTGCAGGGCCTGAGTATAGGACAGGCAGAGGAGAACACAGCATATGTAACACATGCTAACCACCAAAACCCAAAAGGGGAAAACAAACGCTCCAGAGATTGTGGAGAGTGCACAGGACATGACTCAGTTGAAGCCACGAGGTGCACAGTGAGAGAGGCAGCTGAGAAAGTTCCATAGCACTGAATGGCAGACTTTAACCCAGTTTGGTTCTGCACAGGTTGGGCAGGCTTGCCTTCAGAGCAAGTCTTAGGCCGCAGTGCACAGGAAACAGCACAGCTCAGCTGAGAAGCTTCTAGACTCTCCGGGTATCAGGTGCTTGTTACTCCATGCTTCCGGAGCATGTGGCTTGTGTATTCGTGTGCATATTGACCAGAGTGCATGCTGGGAGTTGCACTCGGGTGCACCTATTAAATATGGGTCACCTACTACTCCTGTAAAGGCAGGACCTGCATGCAGCTCTCCTCTGTTGACCTTCTGCTAGAAGTGTCTGTCACCGCAACAGAAATATCCCACACATATCGCAGTTTCTCTGTCACTTCAGCAGGCACTTCCTGAAGAGATGATCTTATGTAACTTCATTACTGCAGGCTGCCAATAGTCACAAAGAACAATCTTTCCAACCAAAAGAAAAACTCTGGACTCAATTATTGCACAATCTAAATGAGACAGCGAAGTTTGAATAAAGGTTAGGTGTTTGTTTTTGTTTGGTTTGGTTTTTTGCTGGAAATGTATCCATATTCATGGTTGATAAAAACTAAAAAAGTGAGAGTGGATCTTTATATTGCTTCCTCCAACATTTTCTGAAAGAGTGGGTTAATTTTAAAATCATTCCAAGCTTTGGTTTCCTCCCCAGTGCAAGTCACGAGTCAGCTAGGGAATCCTGTCTTAAATCCAGCTTTCTTAGGTAGGCCTCCTGGAACAGCTCTGCGCTGTAGCTCTGGCCAAGGCTGCCTTGCAAAGGCCAGCTAGTGGAATTGCTGGGACGCTGGACTGTGACAGGGTCTCACAGCAGGGCATAGCTGTAACTTTATGCCGAGTGACGGAGAGCCACAATGGATAGAAGTGGGACAGAAATGCCACGGAGGCAGCATGTTATCTTTGCCCACATGGCTTCACGATGAAACCAAGGAAGCCCACTCCAAGTAGAGCTAAGCCATTCCAGCCTAAAGAAAGGCCAAGATGCGAGTTCCCAGAACACCCTATGAGCACCTGTCAAGTGTAACTCCTGCTCGTTTCCCAGCACAACGGAAGCTGGGAACCATAGTACGGCTTAGTGCAAACTCTCTTGGCAGAAGCTTCCGCCTTGGAGACAGTTCCAAAATCCAATTGCTGACTGACTCTGACTGGTTAGTTGTACCAGCCACTGACCCTCAAGAGGTAGTGGGGAAGTGTCTCTTCGGCAGTCGGGAGGAAGGGAAACCTCCCGAGATGAGTGCTGGGGACTGAACTGGGTTCCTCTGCGAGAGCTGTAAGTGCTCTCCACTCTCAGGCACATCTTAGTCATCCCTCCATTTTCTAATTGCTTAAATGAATTCCTTCTTAATCCTTTAAGATATACACTGGGATTGCAGGTAACCCTTGCTTCCTTCCATTTACGATCTTTCCCCCATGAAAATTAGTTTATGTGTCAGCAAATGCAATTTTTTTGAGGGCAAATTCTAGCAAACAGGCAGGAATTCTGTACATAGGAGTAAGTCTCAGAAGAAAGGAAAAGCTGCTTCATGTTCATCCTTGATATCCAGAGGAGCTGACACTGGTCCAGAGGAAATGTCTGTTTCTGAGAGATGAGATTTGACTCATTCAGGATTCAGCCTTCTTAGGAATCAATCTCCCTAAGGTGTTCAGCTAGGCCACCATGGCAATGGGCCAAGATATCAAGCTTCAGAATACATGCAGGTGACATCCCCTCCTCTCTCTCCCCTCTCCTTCGCCCCTCTTCCTTCTTTGCTCCTGTTTTCCTCTTCACTCCCTCTCGTCTTCCTGTTTCTTGGAAATGAAAATCTTCCTAATGCAAGGATCAGCCTACGCAAAGCTGACTACGTGAGGGATTGTTTCCTTTGGAAAGCGAGGAGAACAGCAAATCACCCTCCACGTGTGGCGACAGCGCTCTGTTCTACTTGCTTATGTGTGTCAGGTTCTTTTGCTGTTCTTTGAGATTGAGTGAGGACTGAGGGCCATAGCTGGTGGCAGTTAGTGAGTCTTTGGTGGTTGCCCCCCAATGGGGATGACTTCTCTCCCTGGAGAAGGGTGTGCTATGTGCCTTCTTCTTCCAACCATCCCAGGAGAGCTTCAACCAGGACAGCTGGCATGCAGTGATGGCCTCTTCACCAGCTTCTCTCTTTTTTCTTGCCTCAATTTATTCTCTATTGTTCATCTCCCAAGAAGTCAAGCAGGCCGGCTATGTGCTCATCACTATTTGTGAACTTTTGAAGATGACCACAGAGGTTCTCAGAGAGAAAAAGCTGATTATTCCCAAATTGTCTCCTGGTAGGATTGTTTGAGCAGACATGAGGGTATAGGACACATGTCTCTACTTGAGGAAAAGCTGATGTTTTCTTTGTTTTTTGAGGTAAAATGTTTTCTAAATAATTCTGAAGACTATCTGGTAAGGGCTTATGCCATTCAGAACAACGCTTGGGCTGTCATTTGTTGATTCTTCAGGTAAGCAGAGGATTGGGCCACAGGTCTTATCCATCTGGAACGATCGCCATCCCTCAGTGTCATGCCAAAGGCTCTAAACATCTCTATTCTCCTAGATTCCCTGCCTTTCCAAACTTTAATTCATAGTCTTCTGTCTTTCTTATCCCAAAGCACCACTGAGAATGCTTTCATATGTGTTTATGTGTATGGACACATGCACATGCATGTGTCATGTGTAGTATGTATTCACATATATTCATTTCTTTTGAAAATTTATTCTTAATCTGCATAACCTTTATGTTTCCATGTAAATCTATCAAAGGCTCCTTTCCCATGTGGACCTGTGGGTGTCTGACCTGTAGTTTGAGAATGTTCTTCTGTCTGAAGTCTTAGGATGGCCCCTCAGTGAAGATCCCCAAAGCTGAGGGCTTTACCTTTATTCCAAGACATGCATTGTTTCTGTTTGTTGAGATGTCGGGTCATCTGCCTGGCATATGCCAGGTGACCCATAGAAAGTGTCTAGGATGTAGAGATGTCATTGGTTTAAACTCCAGCTCACCCTTGCTGGCCCTGAAACACACTTTGGGTTAAGGTGCTTCAGTCCCCTCCCCTGGAAGTCGTCACAGTGAGTCCTGTGAATCTACTCTCTGAGCCAGAGGCATCTGTTAGGCCAGGAGGAAGAGCTGCCTTGCAGCAGTAGGTTTACAGAAGCTGAGGCGGGGGCTGGAAAGATGGCTCAATGGTCAAGAATACGTGTTCTTTTTCTGAAGGATCCTAGTGGTTCCCAGCATCCACACCAGGTGGCTCTCAAGGATATATAACTTCACTTTAGGGGATCCAGGTACCCGATGCAGACTCAACACATAACTTTAAAAAAATAGATGTCTAAAAAGACTCTTTCCAGCCGTGCTCCTTTCTGCCCACTAGGGACGGCAGGGCCTCCTCTCAAACCTTTTTCACAGGCATTGCAGCCACAACTACTTATGTCACTAGTGAAAAAAATATACTTCCAAAGAGCATAGCATTACTCTTCGACCAGTTACACAGTAAAACCAGTTTGAAAGCCCAAAGAGCCTTTGGCATCCACGGGAGGACAGTCTGTAGCCCCTATTGGTAAGCAATGTGTTACTTTCCAAGCGTAAGAGTTCCATCTCTGTTCTCCCTTTGTACTTCTTGGCTGGGACTCATAAGGGAAGTGACCAAGTACAGCCACCAAGCAGCTGCAGGTGTGCACAGGGACACACTTGAATGTAGAAATAGGAAGCAGCGCTTGTCAATGAAAAGGACACAATGAAAAGTTTTGTTTTGTTTTTCATAGACTAAGTTTTGATTTTTATTACTTAAAAAAGTTGCATATTTATTTTGCTTTCTGACTCTGTGCTTGTGCCTTCAATATATTCACAATGATTTTCTGCTCCTCCGTAAGGAAAGCCCACTTGATCCTGTCACGGACACACTTGGCGCATGTGGAACCACCATAGGCCCTGCTGATGTGCTTCTTTCTCTTAGAAAATCTCCTAAGGACTTCGGGTCTCACAGCAGGAACCCCTCGCAGTCTGCCTGGGCACACACCACATATGGATTTAAGGCTTTCCCAACCTTCTTGGTGTGTAAAGGTAAACAATCCAGTTGCCAGGGGTTTGAGACAGCCTAGTTTTGTTAGAGGCTGTGTTGTAGGAAAGCCTACGACGTATGTCAAACGCTGGACCATCCTGAGTGCCTCTAAGCAACGCTCCCGAAGAGGAAAAAGCCAGACTCACTATTTTAAGATCGAACCCTAGTCACTCTGGAGGCTGAGACTGGGGGATAATTGTGAGTTAAAGGCTAGCTCGGGATGCACACACACCCTTTCTCAACAAGCAAACAAGAAAGACACTGTCTTCAGGCCTTGAAACCAAATGAGCATCAAGTGTGTGAAAGATGGCTAGGCCTTTCTCACACCTGGTTAAACTCTGCTGAGTAGACAGAGACCCCAGTGGGAAAGAAGCCTTTTCTTCTAGCTTTAGAGCTGAATTTAAATGTTGATACAAATGTAGATTCTTTCAGAGCCTGTGGGTTTAT
>JADRCD010166063.1:0-11959 GCA_019843815.1 Montemys delectorum | reverse complement strand
CACCACCACCACCACCACCACCACCACCACCACCACCACCATCACCACCACCACCACCATTGTATTTTCAACTGGGATAAAGGATTGTAGGTCTCTATATAGCCTTTTTATAATTTTTTGATTTAATTAAATGTTTCTCCCACCCTCTTGTCCCCATAATCCCCAACCCCTTCTTACTTAAACTTTCTCACTCTTTCTCACTATTTCCAATCTCTACTTTCACATTACTTGTGTCCTACTGTCCTCCCTTCCTTAAGGTAAGCCCTTTTGATGGCCTCTTTCTGGTTTCCTGGCTTCTACAGGTGTTCCAAATTGAACACACTCAACTAGAAAGTCAAAACTAGGATCCACATATGAGGCAAAGTATGAGGCACTTGTTTTTAGTGCCTGGCAACACTCACTTAATGCACTTTTCCACTTTCATCAATTTATTTTCAAATTTTATCATTTCATTTTTCTTTATAGATGGATGATACTCCATTTGCATATGTGGTACATTTTCATTATCCATTCATAAGCCAATTGGCATCTAGACTAGTGTTATTTCCTAGCTATTATGACTATCACTGCATTGAACATGGAAGATGAAGTATCTCTACAGCAAGATACAGAGTCCTTTGGATATATGCCTGGGAGTGTTATGGCTAGAATGTATGGCGGTTCTATATCTACCTTGTTTAGGGATTGGTACACCGATTTCCACAGGAGCTATACCAATTTAAAGTCCCATACATCCTGTTATAAATGTTGCTCTTTCCTCATGTCTTCAGCATTTGCTGTCATTTGATTGCTCAATGATAGCCATTCTGACTGGAGTGAGATAGATTCTTAACAGAGTTTTGATTTACAGTTGCCTGAAAGTTACTGATATTGAACAATTTTAAAATGTTTATTAAACAGGGCTGGTATCCAGAGCAGACCTTGGGTGCAAACTCTGCAGCCAGTCTCACAATACCCAGAGGAAGTTCCAGTGACAGGAGCTCTGACACACTCAGGATCAGAGGTGAGGAGGAATCAACATCTTTGCACACAGTCCCACAACGCCCAGAGGAAGCTCCACTCCCAGGTGCTCTGACACACCCAGGATCAGAGATGAGGAGGAACTAACATCTTTCCCAACACTGGGAGTAACTGGGACCAGTGGGACCAGGCACACAGGAACTCCAGCAGCCCAGTGACTCAGGTTCCTTCCAGTCTGTCTGGGCTGGTGTCCAGAGTAGACTGTGGATGCAAGCTCTGCAGCTAGTACCATAACACCTAGAAGAAGCTCCACTCCCAGGTGACCTAACAAGTCCAGGTTCACAGGATCCCAGAATCACAGGATCACAAACACAGTTTGACTCTGAGGAGTTCTGACACAACCAGTATCACAGGAAGGACAGGTTCCAGTCAGATTTAGCAAGGGCAGGTAGCACTAGAGATATCCAAATGGCAGGGGGCAAGCATAAGAAAATAAACAACACAAACCAAGGTCACTTGGCATCATCAGAACCTACTTCTCCCATCATAGCAAGTCCTGGACACACCATTACACTGGAAAAGCAAGATTCAGATATAAAATCACTTCTCATGATGATGATACAGGTGATGATACAGGACTTTAAGAAAGACATAAATAACACCCTTAAAGAAATACAAGAGAACACAGGTAAACAGCTAGAAGCCCTTCAAGAGGAAACACAAAAATCCCTTAAAGAACTTCAGGAAAACACAATCAAACAGGTGAAAGAAATGAGCAAAACCATCCAGAATCTAAAAATGGAAATAGAAATGGTAAAGAAAACAGAAAGAGAGACAACTCTGGCCATACAAAACCTAGGAAAGAAATCAGGAATCATAGATGTAAACATCACCAACAGAATACAAGAGATAGAAGAGAAAATCTCAGGGGCAGTAGACACCATAGAAAACATAGACACAACAGTCAAAGAAAATGCAAAAAGCAAAAAGTTCCTAACCCAAAACATCCAGGAAATCCAGGACTCAATGACAAGTCCAAACCTAAGGATAATAGGTATTGAAGAGAGTGAAGATTCCCAATGTAATGGGCCAGCAAATATCTTCAACAAAATTATAGAAGAAAACTTCCCTAACCTAAAGAAAGAGATTCCCATGAACATACAAGAAGCTTACAGAACCCCAAATGGACTGGACCAGAAAAGAAATTCCTCCTGCCACATAATAATCAAAACACCAAATGCACTAAACAAAGAAAGAATTTTAAAAGCAGTAAGGGAAACAGGTCAAGTAACATATAAAGGCAGGCCTATCAGAATTACACCAGACTTCTCACCAGAGACTATGAAAGCTAAAAGATCCTGGGCAGATGTCATACAGACCCTAAAAGAACACAAATGCCAGCCCAGGCTACTGTACCCAGCAAAACTCTCAATTACCATAGATGGACAAAACAAGATATTCCATGACAAAACAAAATTTATACAATATCTTTTCACAAATCCAGCCCTACAAAGGATAATAGATGGAAAACATCAACATAAGGAGCAAAACTACACCCCAGAAGAAGCAAGAAGGTAATCTTTCAACAAATCCACATAAACCTAATTCCACCTCTTACAACAAAAACAACAGGAATGTGACAATTACTTTTTCTTAATATATTAATATGAAAATTAATATTACCAACATATCCTAATCGATTGAAATCCAATAATATGAGGAATTAGAAATTTGTTGATTGTCATCCAATGGTCCCTCTAATTTGGTAATTGGAGAAATAGATCTAACATTGTACAATCTATATACACTTTCAGCTTGTTTGTGAAAGTGTCTCGCTGTGTACAACATAAGGATCTTGAAATCTTGCTTCTCCTGTCTCATCCTCTCTATTAGTAGTATTGCTTATTTCATGTCTTTACACTGTACTATGGTTTTCAGAACAGCTTATATATTTCAAAAGTATTTATATACCCAAAAGAAACATAGATCATTAACTAGGGAGGTTGCTTGTAAGAGAACAACAAAGAGTGAGACTGAGATTTGTAACTCCTGTATCAAGTTTGAAGAAGAGTACTTTATAAGTTACTCTTCCTTTGAGATGAATGCTTTTCCAAATTATCACAACTAATGAATCAAATTCTTACCCTCACCCAATGTCTGTGCCACCCTCCAAGCAGAACCATTGTTCAGTAAATCAGTTGGTGAATGACTTTACGGATAGACCATCTTAATACTACACCATTTCTTAAATGATTGTAACCTGTTCTCTGTGGGCTGAGAATAAAGTCACTCACTCAAGCCAAATAGCTTTGACCATAGCAGGAAGTCTATATCCAAAAATCGAGCCTACAACTCATTTCTTGATGCAGCAGAACTATCAACTCTCAGCTTATCTATGATGGAGGTAAAATCCTTTGGTGATGTGAGGGTCATTGAAGTATAGCCTTATTACAATGAAATCCAATGTCTAAAAATTGTTCTTATTTTGGGCTTGTACCACAGTAAAAGCCAAGATTTTAAAATCTACCAAATACAAAACAAACAAAAAGACTTTATATATTTATGTTCATTTAGGAAAATACCAGTAGTGATGTATTATTTTGAAGTATACAGTTAATATGTTTGGAGTTATTTAAAATTTATATTGAGAAAAATGTATTTTCACTATTGCTGTAGATGAGCATCTACATAAGAGTGTTAAATTGATTGTTGTTTTATATCAAACAACTTTTATAATACTTATTTGTATTATAATATTTTATAAATTTTAAGGAATATGACAAGAAAGATATTGTAGGTTTTGAAGGGGGGGTCTCTGGGTAGAGTGGGTGTACAAAAGGGAAACAAGAATGTGATTTAATACTATTTACTTAAAATATGTTTTTAAATGTTAACAAATTCAGATAAATTGAAATCATGTAACTTTTCTCATCATAATGCAATAAAAGTTTTTAAAAAAAGAAAAAATGTTTATTAAACAAAACAAAACCAAAATATACATTAAAGAAAAACAGATTTCTAGGAACAAAGCAGATTTGATAGCTTTTGTTCCTGTCATAAGGATATTTTTTTTCAAGGCCACCTCACAACCTCTCCCACACTAACTTGGTGCCCTACAAGTCAATTCAATTCCATACTGACTACTTAGTTTTAGCCTCAACAGGTTACGAGCTCAGACACACCTTCATCCTAGATGCCACTGCTAGTATAAGTTAGACAAATTTCCTTCTAAACAGGCTATAAAAATGTACATTTTCCTATAATATCCACTCTCCAGTTTCAATAGTTTTCAGGAGAAAAAAATCAGAAAGATGGAGTTTTAGACTGTCACATCAGAAGGCAAACAAAATAGGGAGAAGGTGGCACAGATTCCCCATGCACTCTGAGTACAACACTGTCCTAACCCTGTGATACAGTCCATCTTTAGAGTTTTTACAGAAGTCTCAGTCCACAGGCATGATTAATTAAGTCACTGGCCATTGGTGATCAACAGACCTCCCTCCTGCCTGGGTTTGAAGTATATGGCTGAAATCTGTGTTTCTAATCAAGACTTGGTTTTTCTAATAACTAACCCCCATCCCAAAGCTAAATAAGAGCCTGACTGTAGGAGTCACCTCATGTGATGGCCATTCCTGGTTGCCACTTGACTATATCTGGAGTGAACTGCAATCCAGAAATGGAAAGCACACCTGTGATCCAGACCTTGAGCCTAGAAGATAGGTTTCTGACCTAGATCTCAACACAAAGTTCTTACGGCATAGTGGCCATGAGAAGTTTAGGCCCAGGCAAGCTAGTACTTACCTTTAATCCCAGGAGACTGAAGCAAGCAGATCTCTGAGTTCAAGGTCAGCCTGGAACAAAGCAAGTTCCAGATCCAGGTCTGGTGGTACACACCTTTAATCCAGACCACAATTTCTGCTGGAGGCCTACATAAGGACATTGGAAGAAGGAAGATTCACTCTTCTTTGACTGCTTGCATTTACTTGCCAACACATCTGTCGGAACCTACTTCTACAGAAGGCCAGCTTAAACAACTAGTCTTATGGGACTGACCAACTACTAAATTTTTGGACTTCCCATTCACAGCTGCCCATTGTTGGGTTAGTTGGACTACAGACTGTAAGTCATCACAATAAATTCCCTTAATGTATAGAGGAGACATTCCACATGTTCTGTGACTCTAGAGAACCCCAAGACACCTCAGTAGAACAAGTGATAGTCCTGTCATTGTGATCATTCAGGATAAATCCTGTTCCAAGAAGTTAATACAAACCCCAAATAGTATTCATTTACACCACAGGGACACCTTTTGTCAAGAGATAATATGTCTCCAAAGGTTCCTAAAAACAAATCCAAAATGCAGAGCATAATTTGTCAGAATCAAAAGGTAAAATAAATGACTACACACAATTGAACTATAACTATTTAACAGCTATACCCAGAAGATCAACAGAGCAGTAGATTTTAACATCTATGTAAACCAGCAAAACTTGTTTACAACCATAAAGCCAATAGCTCCTTCCAATAGCAACAGAACATGCAGCCTTCTCAGGGGTATGCAGAACATCATCCAGACTGGTTATGAGTTAGCTCACAAAACAAAAGTTTCAAACAATGTAAAGAAATTTAAATCAAATAAGGTATATTCTCCAGATGTAAATTTGGGGGACTCATAAGAGGTGAAAATGAAACAACACACATCTAACTAACTAGTGGATCACTGTGGTGATTTGAATAAAAATGGCCCCATAGGTTTATAGGGAGCAGCACTATTAGTGGGTGTAACCTTGTTGATGTGGATGTGGCCTTGTTGAAGTGGGTGTGGCCTTGTTGGAGTGGGTGTGGCCTTGTTTGAGTAAGTATGCCACTGAGGATAGACTTGGAGGTTTCAGATGTTTAAGCCAGGCCCAATGTGTCACCCTCTCTTATTGGTGCCTAAGGATCCAGATGTAAAACTCTCAGCCCTTCTGCAGTACCATGTCTGCCTGCACTCTGCCATGCTTCCCACCATGACAATTATGGACTAAACCCTTGAGTTGTAAGCCAGCCCCAGTTAAATGTTTCCTTTATAAGAGTTGCCAGCACATATGTAGCAGAGAACCTTGTCTAGCCTTATCTAGCCCCAGTGGGAGAGGATGTGCTTAATCCTGTAGAGACTGGATGCTCCAGGGAAGTTGGGATGTCCTGGGAAGGGCACCCTCTCAGAGGCGGAGGGGGGCAGGGGATAGGGTGAAGAACTCTGGGAGTGGGTACCTGGAGAGGGGCAACATTTGGGACATAAATAAATAAAATAATTAATTAAAAAAAAGAAGAGTTGCTCTGGTCATAGTGTCTCTCCACAACAACAGAAATCCTAAGGCAAAAGAAATTATAAGGCAGTCTTCAGAGGCTGTACCCTTCATTTTCTCATGTGTGTACCTCAGCACTGATGTGTACAGCCACAACTCTGGTGTGTAGAGAGATGCCATTCATCTGAAAAGCTATCGAAACCATGCAATTTACATTACTGTGAGGGAACATAAAGCAATAGAAATAGGAATGTATAGATCAATCAGCCTCTGGCAAACAGGATTTTGTGCGGGACCAAACACAATTATATGTGGTGAGACCTTTGCCATTTATAATGTTTTATACAAAGATGAGTCACTGCTGTTGCTCATCTGTTCAGGTAGGTAGACATTCCATCTTGATCCAAGGCTGACTCAACCTCTAATTGAACAAACTCTTAAGGAAAGAAAGAAAGAAAGAATGAAAAAAAGAAAGAAAGAAAGAATGAAAGAAAGAAAGAAAGAAAGAAAGAAAGAAAGAAAGAAAGAAAGGAAGAAAGAAAGAAAGAAAGAAAGAAAGAAAAAAAGAAAGAGTGAGAGAGAAATAGATCATTGTATTGAATTCAATATTTGCTAGCCAACATTGCAACTTTGATTCAAGCACAAAAGTGCATTTCTCCACAAGGCTGATGGGAATCTGGCTTCCTGAGAGCAGAGGTCTATGATGGTAGGCATTACAAAATACAGAAGAATCTTCACAACACCTAGCTGCTGCCCTCTCTCTTACAGACGGCCTTGTCTCGATTGAACATAGCTCCTCATTTTTATCAAAGATTTTAAGTGATATCTTTTTGTGTTGGAAAAAAAGCAATGAATAGGACTCAATAAAATTCCCCAGCCTTGATTTATAAATACAGGCAGAACACACATGGTGACACACACCTATAACCTCAGCACTCGGAAGGCAGAGTAAAGTGAGTTCAAGGTCATTTTGGGCTACGTAGCAAGACTCTGTATAGTATACATATATTCAGGCAGAGATTTGATGCTCACAGAGTCTTATCTTGAACCTATGCCATCAGGTATGAAATACTCTTCTCCAAATCTGGCGTATATGCAGCTCAGCTCTCAGAGGAAGTAAGAAATAGCTTGTGTGACAGACATCAGAATGTAAAACCATTTTTATATGTTGGAGAAAGAATAAAACTTCAATACTTTCACATACTCCCCTCCAGGATTTCCTGTAGAGAGCTGTCTGAACCGCGCCCTAAGATGGCGCCGGCTTCCGCTCCTTGCTGGAGTGCTAGAGTGATAAACAATTCCTTATTTGGCTGTGCTTGTTGGCCTGGCTTGCTTCCGCATTTGGCATACTATCTGCATGTACCACGTGGCCTACTGAGATAGGCTCAGGATAGAGCATTTAAGGGCCTGGGGTGTTCCCCTCTGGGGCAAGAAGTCAGAAGTCAGAAGTCAGAAGAATGTTCAAGGTTCCTGAATAAACTGCTTTAAGAAGAGCCCTCGGGTCACGTCTTCCTTGCTGGTCGAGGTAGAAGTGACAATTTCCCATCAAGGTATCATTTTAAAACATAACACAGCTCAAAATAGCCTTGGCATTTGGCCCAGTTCATTCACCACAACTGAGAAATTTCTTTGGCATTCCATTTTATTGTAAAATTTTATGTATCTTCAAAATATTTCTGTGTTGATTTTTATGATAAAATCAATTCTTTTTTCTCTTCCCCCTCACTCTCTCCCTCTAACTTCCCCTCTCTTCCTCTCCCTCCTTTGCCCTTCCCCCCAACTCCTTAACACCCTACCCTCTGTGTGTGTGTGTGTGTGTGTGTGTGTGTGTGTGTGTGTGTGTGTGTGTGTGTGTGTTGTATGTTCCTACCACTCTCCACCTTACTTATTGAGACAGAGTCTCTGGTTTAGCTAGGCTAGAAGGACAATGTACTCCCAGAATTCACTTGCTTCTGCTCCCTCAGTGCTGGGATTATAGAAGTTATAGATGAGTACCACAATATCTCACAATTTTGTAGGTACTGGGGTTCGAATACAGGTCCTCCTGTTTGCAAGGGAGCTGCTTTACTAACTGAGCCAACTCCCCAAATCCCCTCCTTCCTGGGTTAAAGTAAAAAGTAATTTAAGCAACTTCAAATAATAATGATGCTCTGAAGAAGATCAGCCTGTGTAACTTCCAGGTAGAGCCTCATACCACACTGCACTCCTCATCTAGAACTCAAGGATAGTACAGTGAGAAAATCCTGCTGCCTCTCTTTCCCAGAGCCTCACCTGATATAAAGCCTTTTTTAAAATTCTTGGGAAGCATGCCTGAAGATACTGTTATGGTCTGCTTCTCAGGGCTCCCTGCTGGTTTTTGGGCCTCAGCTTATCCAGTGTGTTCTGTTCATTGATGTATCATCCCTCTGTGCTCAGTGCCATGCTGAGTACATTGGAGGTGTTCCACTGACATTTGTTGAATGACTAATACTGTCATCCAGGGATCTTGTGTATCAAATCCTTTGTTCCAAGAAATAAATAATGTATCCTAAAATAAAATATTGAACAGGAACTACTGTTTATTGGAGTTTAGGGCTAGGCATGTACTTATGGCCATCTCACGGTTTGTGGACATAAAAATGGGCAAGCAGTATGGTGCATTGACGGTGGCTTTGGGGTAATCAGCTGCATCAAGGCCCTGGCTTGCCTGTGGTGATGGCCCACAACCTGAAATTTCATGCATACTCAGGGCATAAAGACTCAGCATTTGTGTCTGGCAAGATGTTTAGTGGGTAAAGTCACTTGCAGAATGCACAGTAGAAAGAGAGAAGCAGATCCTGAGAGTTATCCATCCTCTCTCTCTCTCTCTCTCTCTCTCTCTCTCTCTCTCTCTCTCTCACACACACACACACACACACAGAGAAAGAGAGAGAGAGAGAGAGAGAGAGAGAGAGAGAGAGAGAGACAGAGAGACAGAGAGACAGAGAGAGAGAGAGAGAGAGACAGAGAGACAGAGAGACAGAGAGACAGAGAGTCAGAGACAGACAGAGGTGGGGGGAAATTAAACTTTTCTAAAGAAAAGATGAGAGGAGTAAAACCAGGGATAACTTTCTGAAATGAAGACTCACTCCTGTCAGCCTCAACAACTCTCTTCTCAGGAAGAAATCCTTCTGAAGGCCTGGGATACCAAAGGGATGGACTCTTTGTTTCTGTGAGACATCAGAAGGGTTCTTAACCTAACTTGACTGAAATGTTGTGGCATTTGCATATCTTACACCTTAGTGGGCTTTCTACCTAAGGCTTCCTTTTACCTCATTGCTCTGTGGATGCAACCCAGTTAGAAGCTACTAAGTACATGTGTGGGTCACACCCAGCTGAACTGAGCACATTCTCACTGATGTCTGTTCCAAATATAATACAGCACACTAGACTTTGAAGGCTTTGGAGAAGAGAAATGTAAATTAATCTCAATAATTTCACATTGATTGTATGTTGAAATGACAACATAGCCTTTGATTGATCATGTGTGTCCACTCTTTTCAGAAAAGGGAAGTGGGCCCAATTAATGTCTAGAATTTCTGCATCTGATAGAAGACAATAAGCCACTTTACATTAATCCTCCAACAAGTAGCTTCTGAAATGTTTTTGAAGGGACCATAAGCAAATAAAGTCTTTGAAAATTAAATATGTGTATAAGCATATAATAATCCAACAATCTAGCAGGCATGTCACAGGGGCTGTTTGAGGGAGGAATAGAGGACTCAAGAGTTAATCTAAATGGAAACAAACTAAGAATCTATATTTATTACTTTTTTCGTTATTACAACAAAATACCCTAGAAATCCACGTTAAGTGAAGAATGGTAGTCTATGAGACAGGGAAGGCAGGGTGGCATGAGGCAGCTGCTCACACTGTATATGCAGTCAGAGCATGAGGCCCCTGGACACACTGTATATGTAGTCAGTGCATGAGGCCCCTGGTCACACTGTACATGCAGTCAGAGCTAGAGCAGAAATAAATGTTTGTGCTCAGTTACTTTTCTCCTGTTATACATTTCTGGACACAGCTTGTGGAATTGTGCTAAATGATCCCAGATTCAGTTAAACCAGTCCAGATACTTCTTCCCAGGCATGCCCAGAGACTTGTCACCTCCATGATTCTAGAACTGGCCAAGTTGACAGTCAATATTCGCCATCAAAGGTCACTTACACAAAATATAGTAGTTTGTTATAAACTAGGGATTGTCTAACTTTCTGCACATGAAGTCCCCAAATTAAGGATTATCATTTATAAGAAGTATTGGTCTGCGTGGGCTCCCTGCTCAGGGTAGAATGCTGGAAGCACCAAGAGAAACAAATGGGTCAGAAAGATGACAGCATACCTGTCCTTAGGGTCCCAGGACAACAACCCTGTGTGCTAAATTAACTCATCTGGGACCACAGGCTACAGACATCCAGTCCTTGCTCTGTTCACAAAGCAGAAAAAAATCCATTTAAAAAGCTATCTTTGGTGCTTGCTTCAGCAGCACATATACTAAAATTGGAACGATACAGAGAAGATTAGCATGGCCCCTGCGCAAAGGATGACACACAAATTCATGAAACATTCCATATTTTTTAGAAAGAGCAATTTGCATATTCATCTGGAATAACAAGAGACCCAGGATAGCCAAAACTATTCTCAACAATAAAGCAACCCCTGGTGGAATCACAATCTCGGACCTCAAGCTGTACTACAGAATAATTGTGATAAAAACTGCATGGTATTGGTACAGTGACAGGTAGGTAGATCAATGGAACAGAATTGAAGACCCAGAAATGAACCCATGCACCTATGGTCACTTGATCTTTGACAAAGGAGCTTAAACCGTAACTGGAAAAAAAGAGAGCATTTTCAACAGATGGTCCTGGCTCAACTGGCAGTCAACATGTAGAAAAATGCAAATCGACCCATTCCTTTCTCCTTGTACAAAGCTCAAGTCCAAGTGGATCAGGGACCTCCACATCAAACCAGATATATTGAAATTTATAGAAAATAAAGTGGGGAAGAACCTCAAGCAAATAGGCACAGGGGAAAATTTCCTGAAGAGAATGCCAATAGCTTCTACTCTAAGATCAAGAATTGACAAATAGGACCTCATAAAGTTGCAAAGCTTCTGTAAGGCAAAAGATACTGTCAATAGGACAAAAGAGCAACCAACAAATTGGGAAAAGATCTTTACCAACCCTATATCTGATATCCAAAGTATACGAAGAGCTCAAGAAGTTAGACTCCAGAGAACCAAATAACCCTATTAAAAAATGGGGTAAAGAGCTAAACAAAGAATTCTCTACTGATGAACACCAAATGGCTGAGAAGCCCCTAAAGAAATGTTCAACATCCTTAGTCATCAGGGAAATGCAAATCAAAATAACTCTGAGATTCCACCTCACACCAGTCAGATTGGCTAGGATAAAAGACTCAGGTGACAGCAGATGCTGGAGAGGTTGTGGAGAAAGAGGGACACTTCTTCATTGCTGGTGGGATTGCAAACTACAACCACTTTGGAAATCAGTGTGGCAGTTCCTCCAGAAATTGGACATAGTTCTACCAGAGGACCCCGGTATACCACTCCTGGGCATATACCCAGAAGATGCTCCAACATGTAATAAGGACACATGCTCCACCATGTTCATAGCAGCCTTATTTATAATAGCCAGAAACTGGAAACAACCCAGATGTCCCTCAACAGA
>JADRCD010166062.1:0-11253 GCA_019843815.1 Montemys delectorum | reverse complement strand
GTGATTATACTGGTATATAACTCTATGCAAATGTGTTTGTGGTTTAATGCTCACAAACCCATACTTCTTATTATAGCATAAAATCTAAAAGCATAAAAACAATTCTTTTTTTTTTTTGTATTTTCTTTATTTACACGTACATTTTCCCCTTCCCATTTTCTCCTCCAAAACAAACAAACAAACAAACAAAAACAAGAACAAACCCCTTTTGCCTCCCCCCTCCCAATGCCTGTCCCCCCACCCTCTCCCACTTATTGGCCCTGGCATTCCCCTACACTGGGGCACAAAACCTTCACAAGGCCGAGGTCCTTTACTCCTATTGATGATCGAATTTGCAATCCTCTACTATATACCTGCTTCCAGTACATTCAATCCCACCCTGTATAGTCCTTGATTGGTGGTTGGGTCCCTGGGAGCTCTGAGGGTACTAGTTAGTAATTGTTGTTCGTCCTAAGGGGCTGCAAACCCTTCAGCTCCATAGAACCTTTCTCTAACTCCTTCATTGGGGACCGTGTACTCAGTTCAATGAATGGCTGTGAGCCTCTACATCTGTATTAGTCAGGTATTGTCAGTACAATAGTTTTTACTATTACTATTTACTATTACAATTACTATTGCCGTAATTGTCTTCTTCAAGCAAGTTTTCTTATGAACCTTTGTTCATTCAAAGTGAGAATAATGACATCTACAAAGAGTTTCTGACACTGCATAAGTAAAGGCATATAGTAATTTGCCTTTATTTACTTTCTTGCATTTTTTTTGCATTTTACCTCTGCAATTACCTTTACCTTCAAAATGTTGAGAAATCCAAAAAGATGATGTTTAAAGACACATGAATAGTATTTAACAATTGAGTTTCATCTTCATAAATAAGGTTTACAAAGCCTCATTTCTGCATCAGCACACTCCCTTTGATTGCTTTTCCACTGGATCTGCATGTGAGGTTGTATATGGTTTAGCTCACATAACCTGCAAAATATAAATCATTTACTACCAAGACATTTGCAGAGGAATGCTCATCACTCTTGCTAGAGAACTCCTTTCCTCTTGGAGAAGATGCATTTGAACAGAGTTTTCCATTCATGATGGAACAGGTGAAATGTGATAAGCTACATCCTTTTGTCAAAACTACATCTGGATCCTTTTGAACACAGTAGAGTTAGAACTTGTTCCAACTCAATTAATTGGAATTCTGGCACTATTTTTCTTCATGTAGGATACTTAAACTAGCTACCTGTTAATTTTTCTTTCTTTGTGATCATCTATGTATTAGAATATTTGTTAAGGGTAAACTATCATTGAAATGCATAAATTCATTATTATAGCTGCATGAGTAAGGATATACATAGTTTTCTTAAGGAAAAAAACAATATTTCATATTCTACAGGCTGTCTCAGATTCTCAAAATTAGTATTGTTATGCATTTTATACAGTAGTAATGTTTAACTTTGTATATACACTGTTCCCACTGGACATTTAAAAGGGACTTATGTGACAACTTTTCAACAGCTTCTCCTTTGAATTTGCTAAGCAAATTTTCGGAAGTGCATCCTTAGGACCACTATCTTCTTCTCCTTCTAAAACTGATTTTTATAATCTAAAACTCATTCCTTTCCCAGGATGTTAAACAGAATTCATTTTTCTGCCTCACTTCCCCCTTTTGATAACTGATAATCACTATATTGAGAGATGTAGTCACTCCCTATAAATAAAATTCTCAGGGACTTTAGTTATTTCCAAAGCAATTCAAGTAACTTACAGGGACAAATCTGTTTCTTTTTTTTTTCTTTCTTTCTTTCTTTCTATAGAGGAAGAAAATCTCTGGATAGAAACTAAGAGAAAAATAACTGCAGAATTATGCTATCTTACATGATTATTAGCTTGAAAATAAAAAACTGTTATAAAATCAAGTATTTTCTACCTTTTATAGAACTTAAAATATTTTCTTCATCCTTTTTCAAAGTCAAGATTAGTCAAGATTTCCAAGTCACAGTCTTTCAAACTAAACTGATGCTCTATGAAAAGGAAGGAAGACAATGTGTATCAGAAGCTGCAGATGACCTAACATTATTTAGTGGATGGTGAAGAGAAAGGGGAAATGAGGGGAAAGTGAATAATAAAAAGGAAAAGGAAAGCCTTGCCTGTAAGTGATGGGGCAGAGAAACTGCCAAACTAAACCACTCTGTGGGTACTGGAAATCAAAAAGGGCTACTGGAGATCAAACCACCAAGTCTATCTCTCAGCAGGCAGAGAGAAGAGCAAAATGGTTAGAAAGCAAGCAGATTCATATACAGTCAGCAGAGTGGGGATCTGAGCTAATACAGACGATCTGGATTAACTAGAAACTAAGTGCCCTTGCCCAAGATAGTTGACTTTTGGGGCAAGGTTAGAGGTGGTTTCTGTCTTAGGAGATCTGCTTTTCTGGTAAACAAAAGCCCATCTTTAGCTTATAGGTAAATACCCTACAACAATCCTTCTGTTTACCCAGCCAAAGTCCTTCTTTTGAGGACAATCACCCGCACTGCCATGGTGGGGGATGAGGGGACATTGGCAACTAAAAGTTGCCAAATAGCCAAAAACAATGGCTGTAATCTAACTTCAAGCTTTCTTTTGTGACTTTCCTCGTTTCAGTTTTGAAATTCAAATATTTTCTTTGATATTGTTTTAATAACCACATTCAACTGGGTTAGAGACCATTCTTGTGTTATTTAGGCAAAGAATGCGGCTAGTTTTTGCCCTTGCCTTAATATTCTGCTGGTTGCTAAGTTGACGTCTTAGACTAATTTCATTATTAGAGGAAATTTCAAGATTTGACTCCATCATGTGGTGAATAGTTGTCACTCTTATGCTGATCTGCAATACATAATGTGCAAGTTGAGAAGAAAAGAACACCAGAAAATGTAACATCAGAGCCAGGTGTTTTGCTCAAAGAGATGAGAAGTTTAAAAAAAAATGAAAGAAAGAGTGTGGTACAAGACTACAGGTAAGTTTACATCATATAAATAGAAAATACCTAAGGGCTCTTCTAACACCAAAATTAAAGAAAAACTTATTTGACAAATAAAAGCATCAATAAATCAAAACATATGTAATTCAAAGATGGAGCCAGGTTCTGTGCCAAGCAGAACTGGCTAGCACAGACCACATGGATCTGACTTTAGAGTACAGAAGGATACAGTGGTCAAAGGGCTATAGACTCTGCCTCCATCGTTAAGGAAACCTGCTGATCTTAGGATTCTTGCAAGGGAGTACCTGTAAGAAGGTCCTGGAAGTCCATTACATAAAGCTGTTAATCTGAAGCCTGGGTTGTATTGGAGACCTCAAGATGGTGGAAATACCAGAGCCGTGGGATATCTGCCAAGAAGAGCTTCATGCAGGGAGTAGAATATTTCCAAGAGAGAGAAGTGTGTTGCAAGAAGCAAAACTGAAAGGACTGAGCCATCTAAGCCTTTTGACATTAGATATGAAATTACAGAATTTGTAGTTTATCCTTCTGGGTTTCAGTCTTACTTTAGTCCATTATTTCCTTACTATGCCCCTATTTTTTGTATTTTACATAGAGTTACAATTAATTAGTTGCACTGAGTTTCATAAAAGACTTTGGACTCTTAATCAGTGCTGAGACTGAAAGACTATGGAGACTATGGAGACTAAGTTGGACTAAATACATTTTGGATTCTTTATATGACCAATGTATATGGGGTCCAGGGAGTAGAACATGGAAATTTTAATGATTGGTCCCCAGTTTGTGGATCTGTTTGGGAAGAATTAGAGGATATGTCCTTCTTAGAGCAGAGTGGCTTTATTTAAGGAGATGTGGCACTGGGAATCAGCTTTGATGTTTCAAAAGCCCAATCCATTTCAGTTGGCTCCTTCTCTATGCCTCATGCTTGTGGCTTGGATAAGTGTATTTTGAGAGCCATAAAAATCCATGATTTTCTCAGAGGAACTGATCAAAGGACAAAGAGGACTCTTGTTCTATGTCCTTAACCAGGGGCAGAATTGGCAAGGTCCAGTCTGGCACTGGGCTCAGGGCCTTGAAGGAATTAAGATTTAGATTCTTGAGAAACCAGCTTTGCCTCATGAAGAGCTGTGACTATCAGTCCTAAAACAACTGTGTTTGAGGTATCCCATCTTCTCTTTGTAAACATTGTTTTTGTTTTCTGCTAACCTTGGCCCATTTTTTTCTACTTCAAATAGTATATATTAATCTGTACTTCTTAATAACCTTAATAAACATTATCATCTCTATTGGCCTACTCTTACTGTGATAAAATACTTGGAGAAAAAAGGCTTATTTGGCTTACGCTTCCTTATAACACTGTTCATCATCGAAGTAAATCAAGACAAGAACTCAAAGCGGACAGAAATCTATAGGGAAGAGCTGATACAGAAGCCATGGGAGAGTGCTGCTTACTGGCTGTCTTTGTTGGATTTGTATTGCTGCTACAAAACCATGACCAAAATGCAAGTGGGAGAGGGAAGAGTTTATTTGGTTTATATTTCTACATTGCTGTTCATCACCAAAGGAAGTCAGCACAGGAACTCAAAGTAGAATCCTGGAAGCAAGAGCTAATGCAGAGGCCATGGAGGGGTGCTGTTTACTGGCTTGCTTGGCATAGTTTGCTCAGCCGGTTTTTTTTTTTTTTTACAGAGGGCAGGACCACACTCCAGGAGTGGCACCACCAACAATGATCTCTAACTGAAAAATAAATGTCTAACAGCTGAATCTCATGGAGGCATTTCCTCAAATGAGGCTCCTTCCTCTCTGATGAATCTAGCTTGTGTTCAGTTGACACACGAAACCAGTCAGTACACTGGCTTGCTTCCCATGGCTTGCACAGCCTGCCTTTTTATAGAACCCAGGATGGCCAGACCAGGGATGTCCCCACCCACAATGGGCGGCACCCTCCAACATCAATCACTAGTGATGAAAATGCCCTACAGGTTTGTGTACAGTCTAATCTTTTAGAAGCATTTTCTCAATTGAGGTTCCCTCCTCTCTGCTGACTCTAGCTTGTATCAAGTTGACAAAAGGCAATCCAGCACATCTATTCTCTCATCCCAGCCATTCACTTAGGACTGTGACACTGAAGACAGCCTGTTGGTATAGGTGAGATGTATACTCCCAGGTAATCCGCCAGCACCATACATGCTTGCCTGCTGCATGCCAGATAGATTCCCCATCATAATGGTTATGGACTCGAACCTTTTAGAACCATGACCCCAAATTAACTGTTTTCCTTTATAAGTTACCTTTGTCATTGTGTCTTATCACAGTAATCAAAAGGCAAGTAAAACAGTGTAAGGACTCTTGGCTACTAAGCATGAGGTACTGGGTTTAACTGCCTGTACTAATTATTTCTAAGAAGATGAAACAGTGCAATGATGCAGAGATGAAATCTGGGAGTTAGAGAGATGGCTCAGCAATTAAGAATAGATACTGCTTTTGCTGAGTGCTCTATTTCTATTGCTAGCACCCATATCACATATCTCACAATGACTGCAATTCCAGATACCATTCATCTTATCTACACACCCACACTCAGAACCACACATATTCAGGACTGAAAAAAAAATTTTAAAGGTGGGAGAGGGGTGAAATTTGGAATAAAATTGCATGGATTGAACTAGTATACATAAATATTGAACAACTCACTTTCCATGTATTTGCACATCAGTCAAACATTAGTAAAATGGAAATAAAATTATTTCTACTGTAGAAAAGTTGGGATATGTAAGTTACCATACCCAACATGTTTAGGATAATTTCTGGAAGCTCAGATACATCCATCAATATGATGATCTGGAGGAGACAAGGATAAAATCATGTGTTTTCATCACCTTCCCATGGGTTAAGCTGTCAACCCAGTACTGATTGCACTCCAAATCAAGAATGAATGTCATTAAGAAACTCTTAGATACAGTATTGTACTCACATAGAGAATTTTATCCTTAGCCAAAAAAAAAAATGCCTAACTGATAATCTACACTGTGACTTGCTCATCACATTCCTGTGATATCTGATCAATATCTCTGGTTCAATATATTCTGAGAAATAAATATATTGTGAAATATACTTTTAAAACCTGTGGGAAAAAACAGCACCTGGAGGAAACAGATGCAGAAACTAAGAACCAAACATTAGATGATGCTTGGAGAAATCTACAGAAGACAGGGTAAAATAAAGAAGAAGCCAGAGAAGTCAAGGAAACATACAGAGTCAACTAACCTAGGCCCATTGGGATCCACAGAGACTGAACAACCCAACAGAGAGCATGTATGGATGGACCTAGGCCCTTGGAACGTATGTAAGAGTTATGCTGCTGGGTCTTCTTGTGGGAGCAAGAGCTGCCTCTGACTCTGTTGATTGCCTTTGGATCCCTTTCCCCTAACTGGACTGCCTTGCCTACCCTCAATAGGAGAAGATGTACCTAGTCCTACTGCAATTTGATATGCCAAGATAGGTTGATATCTATGGGAGACCTCCCTTTTTTTCTGAGCATTTTCTAAGGAGAAATGAAGGACAGAAGGATGTCAGGGAGGTAACGTGAGAGGGAAGGACAGGGAGGAGAAGAGGGAAGGGAAACTGTGATTGGAATGCAAAGGAAATAAGTAATTTTAAAAAGGAGCTATAAAAAATAAAAGCTGAGAAAGAAGCCTCCTCCTCAACTTACTGTTGCCCTCCAGTTGGGGGAAGGGCTTCATTCTAGAGGAGAGGATAAGGTTTGGAGCAGCACAAACACAACCATTTTCTATAGACATGAACAGTTTAATAATAGTTACAAAGAATAGATACACACACAAACACTTTTATGCAGCCCTTTAAATTGATTGCCTCATGTGAATTCTGCTTTGATTACTGACAGTGTAGATCAAAATTTAGAGGTACATTTTTTGTGTCTCAGTTTCATTGTAAGTCTTGAAAAATAAAGTAAGAACATTTAAATATAAAAGATAGATTATGTGATTTTTTTTTCAAAACATGACACTTACTTGAAACTCTGTGGAAATTAATAAAGCATCAGTGTTCAAGATAAAATAAATTTAAAATTATCATTGTCTACCCATATTTAGAAAGTGTGTCTTGTCATCTTCCCCAATTTATGTTATGGTAAATAGAGGGGATCTTCAGATATTTTCCTTCACAAATGAGAGGTCAGATAGAAAAATGTGAAAATAAACAGTTAAGACTCATTAACTGAGCTACAATGAATATTTGTATTTATGTCTTACTATCAGATATCTTAAAAGGACTAGGTGGGGGAATGTAACCAGATGGAATATCATGTGTATGGAAAGCAAGGGAGAGAGTACAGAAAGCAGTGGTGGGAAGGGGGACATCTCTAGGACATGCCAAAGACCTGGGATGCTGTTTCTAGCATGGCTGCAGAGGAGATGGAGTGACATGGTTCCCACCTCTGGAACAAGACCAACAGGGCATGGGTTTTCATGTTCCTCCTTCAGAGAATGTTCTTCTTGCCAAAGTTATCAAGGGATGTTCTCTCTACCAAGGATAATGACTCCATAACAATCAGAAACAGCACAGTTCCGGGAGGTAAGGATATGTCTAATGTTCCTCAGCAAAATGACAGTGCTATAACCTTCAGGACAGCCCTTAAGGCTGTGAGAAAGAACACTGAAAGCATGAGTTCAAGAATGTATAAACAGAATTTCTCAACTATGTAAAAAATATAAGGATGCAATATAAATTGTATGAGGGGTTTCACCAAAAGAACAGAGGCAGCTGCACTAATGAGTCAGTAAAAGGGAAAAGAATAAAAAATAGTTTTTTTTTTAAAAAAAAAAAAAAAGACTCCTGGTTCAAGTAATAAAAGAGCCACCAAGAATCAAAGAAGTAGTGTTCTTGGGCCAGGATTCCACCCAGCTAACCTTATTGTTTGTGTTTACAAAGGCAGGCAGATCTCTAAGTTCATTTTTATGTTAAAAGATGTACTTGTTTTTTCTAAGAGACTAAGGTCATAAAATGCTGATTAGTGGGTTAATCAAAGGGAACCTGGAGTAAATGACTGAATTGCTTTGTAAATAAAAGACAAAGTATGGGGCAGAGACTGAAGGAAAGGCCATCCAGAAACTGCCCCACCTAGGGATCCACCCCATATACAGCTACCAAACCCAGACACTATTATGGATGCCTGGAGGTGCTTGCTGATGGAAGCTTGATATGGCTGTCTCCCAAAAGGTTCTGCCAGAGCCTGACAAATACAAAGGCAGATGCTCGAAGCCAACCATTGGACTGAACATGGGGGTCCCCAATGGAAGAGTTGGAGAAGGGACTGAAGGAGCTGAGGGGGGATTGCAGCCCCATGGAGGGAGCAACAGTGTCAACAGGTAAGACTTCCCCAAGAGCTCCCAGGGGCTGGACCACCAACCAAGAATACATATGGAGGGACCCACAGAGCTGGCCGCATATGTTGCAGAGGATGGCCTTATTGGGTATCAGTGGGAGGAGAGGCCCTTGGGCCTAAGAGTGTTCAATGCCCCAATATAGAGGAATGCTAGGGCAGGAAGACAGGAGTAGGTTTGTGGGTGGGGGAGCACCCTCATAGAGGCAGGGGGAGAGGGGGTGGTATGGGAAATTGTTAAGGGGAGACCTGGAAAGGGGAAAACATTTGAAATGTAAATTTT
Organism: Montemys delectorum; assembly: GCA_019843815.1. Taxonomy (NCBI): domain Eukaryota; kingdom Metazoa; phylum Chordata; class Mammalia; order Rodentia; family Muridae; genus Montemys; species Montemys delectorum. The sequence goes on along the minus strand of JADRCD010166062.1, from coordinate 2,604 downwards.
AAAAAATCCAAGAAAAAAAAAAAAGAGTTGCCTTGGTCATGGTATCTGTTCACAGTAGTAAAACCCTAACTAAGACAGAGTCTAAGGAGGTAACCCTAGAAATACCTACCAGAGGGGGATAACAGAGACTGAAGTGGCCACCTCCTGTAGCTAGGCAGGACTTTCAGAGGAAGAAAGGAGACATCCACCCACAATACCTTCAACCCAAAATTTATCTTATTTACAAGATATTCAGGGACAAAGATGGAGCAGAGACTGAGGGAACAGCCAACCAATAATTGCCCCAACTTGAGGCCCAAACCATGTGAGAAACCAGACACCCTGACACTGCTAATGATATTCTGCTATTCTTGCAGACAGGCGCCTAGCATAACTGTCTTCTGAGAAGCTTCATTTAGCAGCTGGAGACTTTAGAAAATTTAACATAATATTGTCTTAGTCACTGTGGTAGTCTGAGTAAGAATAGCCCACATAGTCCCATATATTTGAATGTCCTAATTAACATTCCCGTTAGCATGTGTGAGATGGGAAAGGCTCCTGCAAATGTTATGAATTGAGCTGTAGTTTTGTCTGCATTGAAACAGTCCTCGGCATCTCATTTTCTTCATTGGATCTTAGTAGTACATAGGGATCTTTTGTTCCAATCATCTCTTTACCCTCTTTCACTCCTTGCTTTCCGTTTTTATCATCTATTAATGTCTGGAGGGGAGGGTCTGACTTTTCCCTTTGGCTCTTGTTTCTGTGAAGTGGCAATAGAGTCCTGGTGGCCAGGAATGTGCCCAGAAAGAGCTCAGCAATGTGCCCCCAGCTTGAACAAATACCCAAGACACCTACCACTCCAGTGTCCCCAGCAGAAAGTCTCCATAATCCAGATGGAAGAGGAGCATACCAAGAACAGAGGAGAACCAGCCTGTAAGCTCCAAAGCTATCATAAGGACATCTTCCTGTGGGACTGCTCAGCTCAGGGTCCTGGTATCCTCCTCCGTTCCACAGCAAGTGGGCAACCAGAGAGCCAACCCTCTCTCTCTCTGAATATCTGTCACCCTGGCTAAAGTCAGACAGACAGACCTTAGAACTTCTCAAGCAGAATAAAGGACACCTGAAACCAGATACACAGCAAAGGTCCTTCCTTCCTTTTACTAGAGAGGCAGAAAGAAGAAAGGGGACACAGGAAGAAAGGATGAAGGAAGTAGAGTCTCCAAAGAGAACATGGATAGCCACAGTACACCATGGAGCAAAGAGCAGAGGTAGACCCTGAATCCTCCATAAGCTATCCTCCTTGATACCAGAGATACCAGAGAAAGAGCTGACCCACCTACAGAGGCACTGACTCTTCCCTACAAGTCTCCTTCCTGACAGAGTTTAACATTGATCACACCATTTGTTTCAATCTGTTAACAACTTCCTTGCAAGAAGGTGATAGGTGTCAATTCCTCCATTGAGCACATCATTCCTGGGAAGACAAGCCTAATGGTTTGCCTTCTGCATTCATAACTTTGCACCAGGTCACATCAGAAAGCATGTTCCCATGCCTTTAGTTGGAAATGTTCCATCCAACAACCAATCAGGGCCTGACCATTTAGCCTCAAGCTTGTCCCTGTTGTACTCCCCAGTAAAGCTCACTGCTGTAACTCTCCCCAGCACTGTCTTCCCATCCAGAGTACTATCTGGTGAATTTAATAAAAGACTGAAAAATAAAAACTGCCTGGTTAGTTTCTCCTGGCATATTCTCTCTCGCCTCTCTCTGTCTTTTATGTAAAGGTCATCTAATATCTTTAAAAATGTGTTCCAGATCCATGCACCTATGGTCACTTGATCTTTGACAAAGGAGCTAAAACCATATAGTGGAAAAAAGACAGCATTTTGAACAAATGGTGCTGGCTCAACTGGCGGTTAACATGTAGAAAAAAGCAAATCGATCCACTCCTTTCACCTTGTACAAAGCTCAAGTCCAAGTGGATCAGGGACCTCCACATCAAACCAGATGCATTGAAACTAATAGAAAATAAATTGGGGAAGAACCTTGAGCAAATAGGCACAGGGGAAAATTTCCTGAAGAGAATGCCAACAGCTTCTGCTCTAAGATCAAGAATTGACAAATGGGACCTCATAAAGTTTCAAAGCTTCTGTAAGGCAAAAGACACTGTCAATAGGACAAAACGGCAACCAACAAATTGGGAAAAGATCTTCACCAACTCTATATCTGATAGAGGGCTAATATCCAATATATACAAAGAACTCAAGATGTTAGACTCCAGAGAACCAAATAATCCTATTTAAAAAATGGGGTACAGAGCTAAACAAAGAATTCTCAACTGATGAACACCAAATGGCTGAGAAGCACCTGAAGAAATGTTCAACATCCTTAGTCATCAGGGAAATGCAAATCAAAACAACTCTGAGATACCACCTCACACCAGTCAGACTGGCTAGGATGAAAGACTCAGGTGACAACAGATGTTGGAGAGGTTGTGGAGACAGAGGAACACTACTTCATTGCTGGTGGGATTTCAAACTGGTACAACCACTTTGGAAATCAGTGTGGTGGTTCCTCCGGAAATTGGACATAGTTCTACCAGAGGACCCAGCTATACCACTCCTGGG
>JADRCD010166061.1:0-11257 GCA_019843815.1 Montemys delectorum | reverse complement strand
GGGGGGGGGGACAGGGTTTCTCTGTGTAGCCCTGGCTGTCCTGGAACTCACTCTGTAGACCAGGCTGTCCTCTAACTTAGAAATCCACCTGCCTCTGCCTCCCAAGTGCTGGGATTAAAAGCATGAGCCACCACCACCCAGCGGTTTTCCTACTCTTACACATGCTAAATTAGCCATTGTTGAACTAGTTGGACCACAGCCTAGGAAATATTCTAATAAATCCACTTTCTACATACATAGATTCATCCTATCAGGTCTGTGCATCTAGAGAACCTTTACTAATACAGCTCTGTGTGTGAATGTGTGTTTACCTTCCCACTGAGCAAGATGTGCTGACTAACAGTAATGCTCCACACGGTTTGTCATCTGGTTCCTGTTTGTCTCACAGGGTTCTCATACCCTGCGAAAACTGCTGCAGTTTACCTAAGCCCAGTGTCTTATTCAGGGTTTCTATTCCTGCACAAACATCATGACCAAGAAGCAAGTTGGGGAGGAAAGGGTTTATTCAGCTTACTTCAACGTTGCTGTTTATCACCAAAGGTAGCCACGACTGGAACTCAAGGAGGTCAGGAAGCAGGAGCTGATGCAGAGGCCATGGAGTAATGTTCCTTACTGGCTTGCTTCCCCCAGCTTGCTCAGCCTGCTCTCTTATAGAACCCAAGGCTTCCAGCCCAGGGATGGCACCACCCACAAGGGGCCCTACCCCCTTGATCACTAATTGAGAAAATGCCCCACAGTTGGATCTCATGGAGGCATTTCCTCAACTGAAGCTCCCTTCTCTGTGATAACTCCAGCCTGTGTCAAGTTGGCACACAAAACCAGCCAGTACACTCCCCTTTCAGGTAAACTCAGTTCGCTCCTGGCTGCCAGATGGCTACAAATGGCCCCCAAATGACGGGTCTGAAAATGAGGGGACCCACTGAGAAATGCTGTCTTAGGTGGAGCTCCACAGAAAACACAAGAAAAGTGAAAGTATCCACGAAGCATGGTAAGCAACATACAGCATTAATGCTAGCGCTAGCCATGAATTTTATCTTTTGGAGACTATTGTTGCAGAAGGTGCATTCAAAGGGATACTAGCTAGGCTGAAGAGGTGTTGGCCTGACACCAACTTTACCTAGGTGTGGCAGAGCAATGGGACAAGGGAATTCTCTTTTGTTGTTGTTGTTGTTGTTTGTTTTTGTTTTTCTGAGACAAGAGTTTCTCGTATAGCCAAGGCTGTCTTGGAACTCACTCCATAGACCAGGCTGGCCTGAACTCTGCCTCTCAAGTGCTGGGATTAAAGGCATGTGCCACCACTGCCCTTTGGGGCAGGGGAATTCTAAACAGGCCTCATCTTCAGCCTAAAAGAGCTGCTCCAGGCAAGAGGAGTAGGGTTTTCCAAACAAACGTTAGAAAAAAAAATTTTTTTAGCTCAAATAGATTCATGTTGTCCATGGTTTTCAGAAGAAAGAACTTTAAATAAGGAAACCTGGAATAGAGTACTAGAAGTCACTCAGACAGATTCTATCACCTTCTGCCTTTGGTTGCTTATAAAAGATGCTATTGGTAATAATAAAGATAAAGAGGCTTCGCTGGTGTTAGCTCCTGCCCAGGAACAGCTTGAGGAACTCCAGAAAGAATGCCTGTCTGAGAAGACTTCTGAAGAAAGACACACTCTCAACTCTAAATCACAGAAATACAGGCCTAGCACACCTTATAGACCTAGGGAGACAGAACTTGGAGGCACTGATAATAAATGAGATCCAGAGGAGGAAGATAATTTAGAAGAAGAGGTTGTCAAAAATCATAATGAGGATTGGCCTCCTTATGTACCCTCTGCTCTGCCTATGGCCTCTAATGTAGGAGATGCTGCTCAGATGGACATGCAAGTCTATAAATTAGAGTTAGAAGTTAAGCTGCAGAAACTGACTAATGAGCTACAAGAATTAAAGAGTGCATCAAGCATAGGAAAGAGCAATAATTCTAAGATATGCCAATCTCTGCTAGAAAGACCTGTGAATCTGGCTTGCAGGGGGGGGGGCAGGATACATCTGAAGTGTTAGCCCTTCCTGTAGTTGAGATAGTTGATCAGCAGGGCAGTGCAGTCAGACAAGATCAAATGTTAGAGTTCAAAGTGATAAAAGAGTTAAAAACAGCTGTGGAACAGTATGGTCCTACAGCTCCCTTTACACAGTATTGGGTACTGTGATGGAAGCAAATTTAACCCCCAAGATTGGAAAACTATATGTAAGGCTACTTTGTCAGGAGGAGATTACTTACTTTGGATTTCTGAATGGTATGAAGCAAGTAAAAGAGCTGCTATGATGAATGCTCAGACAGGTAATGCTCAATGGGATATTAACATGCTTTTAGGAGAAGGTCAATATGAAGGTAATGCTAATCAGATTGGGCTGTCTGCAGAAGTTTATGCACAGACTGCAATAGCTGCTCATCATGCTTGGACTCAGTTACCAACTAAAGGGGATCTCAGTGGGAATTTACCTGTCATCAAGGAAGGCCCTGACGAGCCATTTCAGGAATTTGTGGATAGACTGCTAAAAAACAGTTGGTAGAATTTTTGGAGATGCTCAGGCAGGAGTTCCTTCTGTTACACAATTGGCTTATGAGAACACTAATGCAGCCTGTTGCACCGCTATCAGGCCATACAAAGCAAAGACAGACTTATCTGGACACATTCATCTTTGTGCAGAAATTGGACCTTCATACAATCAGGATCTGGCTGTGACTGCTGCCTTACAAGGGACCACTGTTCAAGCAATGCTCTCGCAGAGACAGGGAATAAATGATGTTTTAAATGTGGAGTCACTTTAAAAATGATTGTCCTAGGAACAAAGGAATGAATGGACAATCAGGTCATACCCCAGGAATTTGTCCTGGATGCAAGAAGGGTAATCATTGGACCAGGCATTGTAAATCTAAAACAGATAATCAGGGCTGTCCCTCATCGGGAAATGAGCAGAGGGGTTAGCCTCGGACCCCCAGACATCCACAGCAAGCAGCTTATGGGGTCATGAAACTGTTGCCAAGCCAGGTAAATCCATTTCTGAACCTTTCAGAGCAACTCCAGGAAGTGCAGGATTGGACCTCAGTTCCACCACCTACACAGTGCTAACTCCAGAAATGAGAGTTCAGACGCTGCCTACAGGAGTTTTGGGGCTTTTCCCTCCAGGGACCTGGGGGTTACTTTTAGGCTGAAGTAGCATTATTATAAAAGGATTACAGATTTACCCAGCTGTTATAGATAATGATTATTCAGGAGAAATTAGAATTATAGCTGTTCCCCACCCCATGACATTATAACTGTACCTGCAAATAAAAGAACTGCTCAACTTATTTTAGTTCCCTTGCATCCACTACCCTCCAAATTTGTTAAGAGTGAGAGAGGACAAGATGGTTTTGGTTCCACAGATGTATACTGGGTTCAATCTATTACTAATAGGAGACCTAACCTTAAATTATTAATTGAAAGAAAAAGTTCTGAAGGATTAATAGATACTGGGGCCGATGTAACAATTATTAGAGTGCAAGATTGACAGTCAACTTGGCCTTTATCAGATACTCTTACTCAACTCCAAGGAATTGGTTATTCCAATAACCCACAACAAATTTCCAAACTTCTAACTTGGAAAGATGAGAAAGGCAATTCAGGACAAATTCAACCCTTTGTCATGCCACATTTGCCTGTTACCCTCTGGGGAATAGATTTCTTGTCACAGATGGGTCTTATGATGTGCAGTCCTAATGAAGTAGTGACTAGACAAATGCTAAGACAAGGATTTTTACCTGGTCAAGTGTTGGGAAAGGATGGACAGGGTATTAAGACATTTGAAAGGACTAAGCCTTACTCTAACACTAGAGGCTTGGGTATTTTTGGTAATGTTCACTATCTTGCCTTCATCCCATGCTGATAAAATTCAGTGGCTTAATACTGTTCCTTGTTGCTTGAGCAGGAGCAATTAGAGGAAGGGGATATAATAGATTCTCAGTCACCTTGGAACACTCCAATATTTGTTATCAAGAAAAAATCCGGTAAATGGTGATTGTTACAAGATCTAAGAAAGGTTAATGAACCCATGGTACCTATGGGAACTTTACAACCTGGGCTTCCATCTCCAGTAGCCATTCCTAAAAGATATTATAAAATAGTAGTAGATTTGAAAGATTGTTTCTTTACTATTATTTTGCTCCCTCAGGATTGTGAAATATTTGCTTTTAGTGTTCCTTCTATTAATTTTAAAGAGCCAATGAAAAGGTATCAATGGATAGTTCTTCCTCAGGGCATGGCTAATAGTCCTACATTATGTCAAAAAGTTATGGCAGTCTATAAGACAGCAAGGGCCAACAATATATATTATACATTATATGGATAATATCCTATTATTAGGAAAAGATCCACAGGACTTGCTTTTATGTTATAGAGATTTACAACAGGCATTAGCTGATAAAGTATTACAAATAGCTCCAGAAAAAAAGTACAAACTCAAGATTCTTATAATTATCTAGGCTTTAGGCTTACAGATCAAGCATTTTTTCCTCAGAAGATAATTATCCATAGGTACAATTTAAAAACTTTAAATGATTTTTCAAAAGCTGTTAGGTGATATTAATTGGCTTCTTCCTTATTTAAAGCTCACTACAGAAGAATTGAAACGCTTATTGAATATTCTTGGGGGGAGTGTTGATCCTACCTCCCCTCGTTTTAATTTCAGAAGGGTTTTTGGCCTTACAACAAATAGAGCTATTGGAAAACAATTTGTTGGGCTTGAGAAATGGCTCAGTGGTTAAGAGTACTGACTGGTCTTCTGAAGGTCCTGAGTTCAAATCCCAGTAATCACATGGTGGCTAGCAACCATCTGTAATGAGATCTGATTCCCTCTTCTGGAGTGTCTGAAGACAGCTACAGTGTACTCACATATATATAAAAAGAAAAGAGGAAAACAACTTGTTACTTATAGATTATTCTTTGCCTTTTACATTTGTCGATTTTTTAAAAATTATTTTATTTTATGTATATGGGAACACTGTAGCTGTCTTCAGACAAACCAGAAGAGGGCATCAGATCCCATTACAGATGGTTGTGAGCCACCATGTGGTTGCTGGGAATTGAACTCAGGACCTCTGGAAGAACAGTCAGTAGTGCTCTTACCCACTGAGCCATCTCACCAGCCCCTACATTTGTGGGTTTTTAATACGACTCATACACCTACAAGATATTATGGCAAAAAGCTCCTCTTATGTGGATACATTCAAGGATAGCTCCTAAATATAATATATTGCCATATTATAAGGCAGTAGCTCATATGATGACACTTGAAAGAAAACAGGCACTGATTTATTTTGGCAAAGAACCAGATATCATTATTCAGCCTTTTAATGTGGACCAAAACAATTAGTTAAAGCAGCGTAGTAGGCACTAGTTGCTTGCTCAAATAGGATTTGAAGGCATTAGAGATACTCATCCTCAAGATAGGCTGATAAGATTTTTAAATGTACATAGGTTATATTTCCTAATATGACATCTTTATAGCCTCTACATAATGCCATTTTAATATTTACTGATGGTTCCTCTAAAGGACTGGCAGGATATCTCATAAATAATCAACAAGTAGTCATAGAGACTCCTGGACTTTCTGCTCAGCTAGCAGAACTAACAGCAGTACTAAATGTTTTTCAGTCTGTAAATGATGCTTTTAATCTTTTTACTGATAGTCTATATGTGGCTCAGTCAGTTCCTTTGTTAGAAACTTGTGGTACATTTCATTTCAATACACCAGCTGGATCTCTGTTTTCACAATTACAAAACATCATTCTTACTCGAAAAAAATCCTTTTTTATATTTGTCATATAAGAACTCATTTTGATCTTCCTGGACTTTTAGCTGCAGGCAATGATCATATTAATAGAGCTTTAATAGGAGAAGCTTTAGTTTCAGATCCTATTGTTTTGGCTAAATGTGATCATAATAAATTTCATCTCTCTAGTCACATCTCAAGGCTCCGACATAAGATTACTAAAGAGCAAGCTAGAATGATTATAAAACAATGCCCTGACTGTCTCACATTATCTCCAGTTCCTCATTTAGGGATTAATCCACGAGGCCTTATATTCAATCAGATTTGGCAAATGGATGTAACTCATTATTCAGAATTTGAAAAATTGAAATATATACATGTCTGTATTGACACTTGTTCAGGTTTTATTTTTGCCTCTCTACATATGGGAGAAGCTTCTAGAAATGTAATTGATCATTGCTTACAGGCCTTTAATGCTATGGGATTGCCTAAAGTCATCAAGAATGGGCCAGCTTATACTGGAAAATACAATTTCGTAAGGAATTTGGTATTGAACATAAAACTGGAATTCCTTATAATCCAATGGGACAAGGAATTGTTGAACATGAGCATCCTACTCTGAAAATTTGGCTTTTGAAAACAAAAAGGGGGAATTATAACCTTCCCAGCCTTGAGCAGGCTAAGCAGACCTTGAACATTTACCACAACAGGCCTTATCAACCTGGACAGAGACATCTGTCTTGGCTGCAGTTGCAGGTTCCCATGAGAACTTAGCTGTTTTAGTTGCCTGCGCTGACCTTGCTCTACGACATACCCCCACTGAAGAAAAGGATGGGTTTTGTTGTTTTTCCCTTTATAAATGCAAAGCTTATTAGTAAACTTTGAGCCTTGATCAGAACCTTTGTCTTGGCTACCCCTACCTTTTCACTTCCAGCACCTGTTTCCAGTAAACTCAGTTCGGCCAAGGCTGCTGGAGGGCTCCACCCAGCCAGCTTTGGGTGTGTTAAATATATGCACGTCAGCCCCCCAGTCCCGAATCTGAATCACAACAGCAACAAAACAAAACTATTGTTTCCCAAAAATCTCTCTTTAATTGTTAATATCCTGGGCATCCTTCCACTAGTGGGAGAGATTGATAACTCCACTGCAAGTTGAGTAATGGGCCATGCAAACTACCTACCTTAATTCCTGGAGTAAGAAGGCAAACAGCCTACTGAGTGAGGGAAGCTCAGGCTGAAGTCAGGACCAGGTGAGCATGGGTCACTGCCCTCATAGGGGAGAGGCAAGCGGCTGAACTGTGAGTGGTAGGTAGACAAATGGGTAGGCTATTGGAGGACAGGCACAAATACTACAGAAATGTAAATTCCTGTAGATCTGGAAAAGGTCAGGCCCTGGACTTGAAGCTTGGGCTGAGAACATGTACACTGTGTACCTTAAGCACACTCTAACTTTAAGGGAGGTGAGTCACTCAAGACTTACTGGCCAATCAGAGCCTTTAGGCAGACCTACTAGCAGAAGAGAAGACGAGTTTTTCCGGGTGCCATGGTTTCTTTAGTAGCTGAGCAGGATTGGTCTTGTGTGCTGTGCTCTTCTCTGTCCTGCCACTGGATGCTGTGGTGCTTGCTCAGACAAGCTCCGAAGTTGCGACATGGTGAGCACAGGATCACTGTCAACAATGTCAAGCAGGGGTCTGAGCAGCTGGAGCTGGTGTGGTAGGTCTTTCCCGGGGCTGAGTGGGAATTGGCGGTCACCTGTGAGGTCCCGTGAGGTCCTAGCCACTCACAGGACCCAGCTGTAGCCTCTGAATAACTTCACTGTGGGGGCTGCATCTGTGCAGAGCTTTTGGCTTGTGTGTACAAAGATCCTTGGGATGATCCCAAACTCAGAGAGTCCTAATTTCTACAAGTTCTGTTCTTAGCATTTGACATTAAGGTGTATAATACATTTGGAGTTAATTTTGTGGAGGTTGTAAAACGCATCTCATGTGCTGGGTAGCAATCCAATATCAAGCTGTGATGTAAAAGCGTAGAATTGATGATGTAAAGGATTTACTAAGGCTTAGGAGATAGTGAGGCACACCAAGTAGAATTTAGCTGAGGGAGGACTGCCTCCCCACAGATTCTAATAAAATACAAATTTACCATACTAGGACTCTGTCTGCAGCTAGGGTGGGGTAGAAGGGTAAAGCTGGGAAGGTCTGTGCTGTCTGAGTCATTTAATCTCTAATCCTCCAGTAGGAGAGCTGCTACTGTGTCCTCTGGGCAGCCTAGGAATCAGGAGCACCAGTGGGAAGTAGCTTGTAGCTTCTTTCCATAGTCTCCTCTAATGCAGTTTATCAGAGAGCTGTGAGGGAGACCACAAGCCATGCCGTCGTGATTGGATTGTGGCAGCCACCAGGAAGAACAGGTTGGCTAAGCAATCAGAGTCCAATCTGAGTGGACTGTGATGGACTGTGAACCAGACTTTGGTTCTGTTGGTACATGTGGTGACCTGGGCAAAGGGCCTTGGCCTCTGAGCCTGCCTGAGTGTAGATTCCCTGGGGAGGAGGAGGCTCTGTAGCTCTGGCCATAGGAAGCTGTGTTGCTTATAATATCACTGCCCAGTGTGCACACACAAGCATTGCTTTTGGTGTGCAGAAGACAGATTTCAAAACTGAAAATCTGGTTTCTAGAAGTTCTGAACATTACATTGCAAATTCAGTTTTGTGTGATAAATTTTACAAAAAATCATTTTGAAACTGGTAGAGATGAGGTTATGGGATCATCCTTCATCAATATTTGATTAAAACCCTTTTACCTTTCCACTATCACCAGTCACAATGAATGGAGTGATTCAGGGAAATTCAGTTCCAGAGTCCAAAAGGAGTTTCTGAGATGCAGAGGTTTCTTAAATGGTGGTGTGCAGGTGGGTAGGACAGATTCTATATCATGTGGCAGGAAGCAGACATTAAGTTATTCTTTAACCTTGGTTTGTGTGTGGGCTTAGTGAGGCTGGTTTGTGTGAGATCACAAGGGGGCATTAGGTGCTGCAGAACCATAGCCCACCTTTCTGATCACCTCCATACAGAAAGAACCCTAGACCATGGGGCCTCTGTTTGGAAGTGAGGTCAGCAGTGGCTGGAGGGTCAGAAATATAACAGTTAGGGGCCACTTTGAATTATTTTTGTGGGAGTTGTGAAGTCTGTATTTATTCCATTTGTAGTCACATGCAGTCATAGAGTAATATTGGTCACGTTCCTTAGGTCTTTTGACTGAAAATTGACTATAATTTGGGGCTTATGTTCTTGGCTTTTTTCTCTACATCTCATTATTTTTTCACAAATATTGTAAAGCTTTTGATTGTTGTAGCTCTGTGATAAGTATGGATGCAATTTACTTTGTGCCAATTTTTTCTTCATAATCCTAATGACAATTCTGAGGGTTTTTTTCACATGGCAAATAGTTTTGGAATCAGCCTTCCTGTTAGTTTTCTTTAAATTGTTTTGAATTTATGCTGCAAATTAAACATACCCAACATCTTTTTTTTTCTGAAAACTTCACTATAATGGTGTGGTTTATACTGAAACTGGTGTGAAATAATGTACAAGGCCATAGAAAAAGGACTTTAGCATTGACTTTAGTGAAACAGAATACATTGTTAGGGTCACATAAATGATATCTCACTAAGTATAATTTAATTGAGAAAACAAAAAGAGTGAAAATAAAACATTGCCCAGAATTGAACAATGAATATATATATATGACACAGGATTGTGTATTAGCAATAAATTCTGACAGCAGTAGGTTGGGATTTTCCATTAGATATCTAAAATTAGTTAAGACCATGTTGTGTTATAGTTGATATAAAATTGCACATATTCAATATATCTATTCTGATATATTTGGACATAATACCTACACCCAAGCAACCCCATTCTACCAAGTTCTCATAAAAATTACAGAATTGCCATGAATCCCAGCAGTCTTCTCAGTATAGTATCCATGCACTTGAAATTAGTTTTAAGAAGTACCAAGCCAGGTAGTGGTGGTGCACGCCTTTAATCCCAGTACTTGGGAGGCAGAGGCAGACAGAAAAGCAAAAAACAAAACAAAACAAAAAAACCAAAAGATTAAGTACTTGTAAAGACACTCACATTCAGTGTTGTATTGGTCATAAAACATGTATTGGCATGTAATTATAGCTTAAGCATTGTCAACCTATTTCTTTTTCCCATATAATTTTAATCTTTATTATTAATCTTATTGTCAGATGGATATGAGAAGTTGAACCATCTTGTCTACCTTTCAGGGAGCAATCAAAAATGAAGGGTGGCCAAGCCAGCTCAGTCAGTCAACAGGATCTCAAGGGAGGGATGGAGGATTGAAAAGAAGAAAAAAGAATTAGACAACACTATAACATGACTCCAGCCAGTGCTGAGGCTGAAAGTGGGTTTATTTTTCTCAAGCCTGCTTTTATACCCTTTTGTTGTTGTTGTTGTTTTTGGTTGTTTGTTTGTTTGTTTGTTTGATTTTCGAGACAGGGTTTCTCTGTGTAGCCCTGGCTGTCCTGGAACTCACTCTGTAGACCAGGCTGGCCTTGAACTCAGAAATCCTCCTGCCTCTGCCTCCCAAGTGCTGGGATTAAAGGCGTGTGCCACTGCTGGACTGCTTTTATACCATTTTAAATACATGCAAATAATAAGGTCAGTTCTAGGCCAAGGATCAAACAAGACAAAAAACAAAGTCATTGTTTTTAGGGGCTTATTAGGATGACCAAGATAAAAGGATTGCCTCATTCCTTGGCTGAGTTTACCTTGAGCTTTGTATTAGCCCAAATGTAAATGTTCTTATCTGAGCCTACTTCCTAAGTCCTAGCCCAAAGTCAAATTCCTGCCTGAGCTTACTTCCTTGTCCTAGCTCAATGTCAAATTCCTGCCAAATTCCTACAGAAGGGCAGAAAACGCAAAATCTAGCTGAAGCAATCTCCTCCAAAAGGGTTTTCTAATGTTTATTTAGAACGTTATTTGGAGAAGAGAAATGAACTATCAAACTTTCTGTAGCAAGAGTTGTTATAGATGGGAAGCAAATGTGGTATTATAGTATAATGTAAAAATACAGAAAGTGTCTTTATTTGGATGGCATGAGAGCTTTCTGCCAATGAGTCATACTACATGAAAAGTAAAAATGTGTTTAAGAAGCAGACTGAATTTAAATACTGATGATAAATTACAATTGAACAAACATGTAAAAATCTTAAATAACTGACTCATCTCTTTGTTTTCTCTGTATTAGATGGTAACACTTTCATTTTTGGAGAATGTTTAAACATTTAACACTTTTATATATCGGTTTATTCTTAATGTATAATATAATTAATGTAGCAATTTTGTACAACATCATATATTTATTTTTATAAAATAGTTATTTAAACATTAGTTTTTCTTGAAAACAATCAAGAGTTCTTGTTTGGAATGAAATGAGAAG
>JADRCD010166059.1:0-14209 GCA_019843815.1 Montemys delectorum | reverse complement strand
CCTGCTTGTCCTGGGCCCTGCTTGTCCTGGGCCCTGCTTGTCCTGGGGCCTGCCCTCTTTACGTTAAGTGTTAAGTGTTTCAATGCTGCCAGCAAGTAAGGCCAGAGCTTCCCTCTGGGACCCTTCTTTGCCCACTTGGAGATTGATTGTCACTCTTGACCAGGACATGACAGGCAGGGGTGTGGTAGGGGACCTCGACTCCAGTTTCTGGCAGAGGGCTCTGTGTATTACAGGGACAGAGCATGGAGAGGTAAAGTGAAAGCCTTGCCAGGAGCAGGAGCGGGAGAATAGTGAGACAGGGTTTCTCTGTGTAGCACTGGCTGTCCTGGAACTCACTCTCTAGACCAGGCTGGCCTTGGAACTCAGAAATCCACCTGCCTCTGCCTCCCAAGTGCTGGGATTAAAGGCGTGCACCACCACCGCCCGGCAGTGGTTCACACTTTTAATTCCAGCACTTACAAGGCCGAGGCAGGGATCTCTGAGTCTCAGACCAGCCTGGTCTGCACAGAGAAACCTGTTTCAAAGAACAACAGCAGCAGCAGCAATAGTAAAGGTATAGCTGTCACACTGAGCAAAAGAGGAGGTCCTTTAAGGCAAAGGGGGGGACACTTGCACACTTTGTATGTAGGGGTGACTAGACCGGAAAGGGTATGCTTATCTAGAGTGTGTGTTTGTCTCCCAGACTATGTGTAGTATATGTGTACATAGTATCTCCAAGTCTGCTCCCACACAGAACTCCAATATGTGCAGCATAACCTCTGAAGAATCCAGAGGGCTGATTATCAAGAATTTGTAGGGCTGCCCGTGATGTGGTTGTAATACAACGGAGGTTACGGTGAGGCATGCAGGGTGAGTGTTTGGAAACTTCAGCTGGACTCTCCCTCTTTCTGAGTGTCATTCTGTGAATCTGCCCGGCACCTGGCATCGGGAATAAGCCTCAACTCCTGTGAAATGTATTCCTTTCGGAGAATCATACAATCTAACCATACAGTCTTCTGACTTGGTTTCCCCAGGTTCTGTGGGAGGTGACTAAAGGAGCCGAAATCAGAAAGGAAGAAGGGAGAGGCTGGTGGTAGGAAGGACGCTGAGGGATATGGCCAGTACCCAGTGAAAGTCTCCTTGTGTTCCTGTATTCTAGATACATGGAGATGGAGGTCAGGGTTCAAAGTGAGGTCAAGGTATCACTGAGCCCATCCTCAAAGATCGCCCTTGAAGGATAGGGACTGGAAGGAGAGCTCCAAAAGAACCAGCACCAGGGAAGGCAGCTGAGGAGGGTGCGGCAGCAGGCTAGCATGGAGGGACAGGCCCAGGCAGGGAGGTAGCAGGTGGGGTAGGGAAGAGGGGAAGGCCTGGGTCCAGACAGTGCTTGGGGTGGGGCGTCCAGCTGAAGAGAACCCTGGAGTTTAGGGACCCTCTGTTGGTGGGAGAGTAACCGATCAAAGGATGACAGAGTGACATCTCTCCTTTGCTTTGATCTGCTGTCCGTTTTTTGGCTGTAGCCATCTAATCGTAAATGGGAGGGGTGGATCAGAGCCATAAATCTGAAGACACACCCATGCTCACCTACACTGTGAGGCAGTCTCTCATACCACCCTCTTATTCACTTAGGATAAGAAGGGATGGTTTAAAGAGAGGCCTGAAGCTTCTCCTTGGGGGCTGGTTTTGGATAATATTGAAGAGTCAGCCCCTAGCACTTTGGGGATCTCCTTGGTGAGAAGTCTTGCTCCACCTCTTGAGGCTCTCCGGGGGGCCTCAGTGGGTGAGGCAGGCATCTTAGAACCCTGTTGTGGAGGAGGGGAGAGGCGAGGGGAGCATGTGCTGCCGAGCTAGGCAAGCATAGACCTGCGTGCATGAAAAACGGAGGGAGTACATGCGCACGAGCACCCGTGTGTATGCATGCGTGCATGCACGAATGTGAACGAAAGGCCAATTCTCCGTACCTCTCACGAACCCTGATGTGTAGTATATTTGCTTTTCCAGATGATAGGGACAAAATGTGTCAGCGGAGAAAGGATTCTGTGGTCTTGAAGACCTGGCCCAATTTGTCCTCAAATATTGTGGGGGTAATAACGGTCATGGTCGTGGGGCAAGTGTCTGTGGGGCAGGGAGCCCAAGCTCCACCGTACTAAGTTACTTGGGGACACTGAGAGCAGGCTGGCACAAGGAGAAAAGGATTTAAGCTGAAGATGCCCAGACCTAATCCAGAGGGGCAGCTATACAGGTGCAGGCCCAAAGAGGGGCTAGGCACAAGGAAAGTAAGGAAAGAAAGCCATGGCAGATGAGGGTGGCGAGCCGGCGGCAGCGAAGTCTCCTCCAGGAAACCCCCAGTGGCTGCCTCTTTCCCTTCCCCTCCCAGTCTCTCCTCCTCCTCCGGCTCCAACTCCAGCCCCAGGCCGACACAAACGGGGCTTTGATTGCAACAGGAAACCTCTCCGGCGGGGGGAGTCGAGCTTGCCGCCACTGCTGGGGCCCAGGCGGGACCCCCCCCCTCCTGGCCCCCTACCCTGTCCCAGCCCCCATCCTGCCAAGAGCGCCTCACATCCTTGCTTTGGGCCTCACCCTCTCTTTCACACCTCCCTCTGCCACCCCCTCCTTGTCTTCAGAAGACCCCTCCCAGAGCTCCTCAGGTGGGACCTATCCCTTTAGGACTTACCCTTTTGGGCGGGACCTACTTTGGTTCGAAATACCCCTTCAGTGTTTAGAGATTTTGGAAGAAAAGAAGTTATTAAGCAGGAAGAACTCCAAGCTAGTGATCCTCAAACCTCACGTAGAGGTGGCAAAATGGAGAGAGGGAGGATTTAGCTGTCCCACTCCCCCAACCCAGTCCAGTCCAAACTCACATTTTTTTTTTTTTTTTTTTTTTTTTTTTTTGGCCAGGGACTGGTAGAGCTCTGAGGGGTGACCATGCTGGAAGCCTGAGTGCTGTTGGTCTTCTCAGTGGGGGAGGGGCACATTCTTTGCCCCCAGGACCATAGCTTTTCCAGGATCTAGCTGGGAGGGGGTTGCACCCCAGTGGTGGGGATCATAGAGAAGGGGTTGGTTGAGTCAGGCACCAGCCCCCCCCCCCCCCCGCTTCATACCCCCACCAAGGCTGGTGGGGAACATCTGGTTCCCATGAAATGCTAGAGGCTAATGGGTCTAATTGCTGCAATAAGGGTTGGGGGGGTGCTTTGGGGTAAAGAGGGGCACTAGATTCCCCCTATTTTGATTTCTATCCTAGGCTGTACTGTGTATTGAGCAAGGGCTAGGGCTGGTGACTTAGACTGGTCTGATACTTACCTTAATATCCTTTCCCAGCAATGCTCTCAAAGTACACACAGATGGGGCGACGAGGACTGGGGTGCATCTGGTGAAGAGAAAGGGGGGCTTTTGAGAACTCATGGCTTCCTGGAGCCCCCCCCCCCCTCTTGTGCCCTCCCCCCAACCCCCTCCCTGTGGCCTGGCCACTTCTGGTTCTAATTACCAACCAGGCAGGCCTGACTTAATTGGGACCTTTCAGATTTCGGAGGGGGAAGGGGAACTTACAAGCCTGAAGTTGACTCGTCAAGGCTCTGTTTTCCTTGGTTTTTGGGGGTACTCTTCCATTTTCTACTTTTTTCCTCTACTGGTTCTATTCCAATCCAGGCACTTAATCCTGGACTTTCTTTTCTGTTTTGTTTTTTTTTTTTGTTTTTTTAGGGGGTGGGGTACAGTTGGATTCAGAAATGGAGTGTTGGACATTATGGGAAAGTTCACATTAGGTTGGAAAGATCTTGCCTTCCTCTTCATGCCTGCTGCAAGCTCCCAGTTTGCCCGTCCACCCCAGCCCACCATCGCCATCCGCATTTTAGGCCCTCCTCTCCAGCCCTGCCCCGTGAGTCCCTGGCAGCCTCCCGTTCCCCTCCCCCGTTCCCGCCTCCTTTGCCTACTCTGGCACCCCTTCCTGCTTTTTATTCTTTCAACAGGCGCCCCACTCTCTCAGCACCCCAGTGCGACCCCGACTCGGTACAGCAGATTCTTAGAAAAGTGCGCCCCGCCCTGGCTCAGCCACAGCCGCCGGGCGGGGGAAGGGGTCGGGCCGGGCGCCGCTCCCGCTCCCGGGCGCTCCCCGTGTGAGCTGCGCTGACAGAGCCGGCTGGGCCGGCCCGCCGGGCGGTCGGGCGGTCGGGCGGCCGGCGGGCGGGGCGCGGGGGAGGGGGCGGTTTCCGGGAGTCGCCGCCACTGGCGTTGTCCCGGGGCCAGGGTCCCCGATTCGACGCGGCCTGGCAAAGGCAAACTTCTGACGTGGCCAGCACCCTCCCTTGAGTGCCCAGAGGGGACACTGGAGGTGGCACTGAAGGAGGGGCAGCTATTTCCTATGGTGACCCTGTGCAGTGAATGACCAGCAGGGCAGTTACTGCGGGGGGTGGGAGGGGGTGGGGAGCCCTTTGCACAGTGGAAACTCGGGTGGGGGCAGTTGTCATTGGGAGGGATCAGTTTCGTCTGAGTCGCAGTTTGGTACTGTAGGGACAGTTTAGGGGTTAGTTTGTGCTCTAAAACTGAAGTCAGGTTCTGGGAGAGGGCAGTGAGGGAGGTAGCCGAGGCACTTTGGGAGTGTCAGTCGCGGGATAGAGCTTTGGGGACTTTGAGGGAGGCGGCCCAGCCCTCGGCAGAGGAAGGATAGCCGGGGCTAGGAGGGGTAGACTCCGCTGCGCTGGAGGGGGCGAGGCGGGGGGGGGGGACTCCGCTGCGGAGCTGGCGACGGCCTGGGCGGGGTGGGGCGGGGCCGGGTCAGGAGGAGGTGAGCGCGCCCGGCCACCCGCCCCGAGGGGGGTTCCCGGAGAGTTCACCGCGGGAGCGCGCTCTGGCCCTTGGACCGGGGGTGGGAAGATCGGGAAGGAAGGAGGCGGCAGCGCGCACTGAGCCGCAGGAATGTAGTATTCAGCTCTGAAGCGCGTGCGCGCGAAGGAAGAAGGAGGAGTCGAGCCTGGGAATGAGGGGGGTGGAGGTAACGCAGGTCCTATGGGTCTGGAGAGCTGCGCAGCGCAGGGCATCCCAAGGTTCTCCTCTATTCTTAACACCCTTGCTTGTGTTGACTTGTATGCCGAAGAAAGGGTTGAAGGAGGGGGAAGACGCTGTGAAAGGAAATGCGCATATCTGATTCCTTCATTCCTTCCCCCAATCCCCACCTGGGCACGCGCCTAAGTGCAAATGTGTTCAGACCTCCAGCTCCCCGAGAGAGCATGAATGCAAGCATGTTTCCTGAGCTAGGTGTATTTGCACAAATTCTTGCACCTATGAATGTATGTGCGTGCAGATACGCGTGTGCACTATTGCACGTTTGCAAATTTGTGGTGCCTGCCAAGATAAATGCTTGCACAGATGTATGTCTGAGCAAGCGCGTGCGCCGCTCAGCTAGTAGACGTATGTGTATGTGTATGTGCTCCACTCCCAGCTCTGCTCATCTTGGTGCCCGGCCCCTTTCGCTCTCCAGGCCCCACCCCCATCCCTCTAGGCTGTGCATTTACAAAAGGTCTCTACAGAGCTAGCTGCCTAGGCACCCTAAGTGAGGCAGACGGAGGCAGAAACTACAACTTCGCCTTCGCGCCCCGCCCAGTCCTTTTCCCTTGCTGGGGATCCCCCTCTTCCCCGCCCACCCCTTACCCCCCATGCATCTCAGCGCCCTATGCTAGCCCTCCCCCTCCCCCCTCCAGGAGCGGGGCGCTGCGGGGGGAGGAGGGGGAATGGGCTGCGGGTCCTTGGTGTTCTAGCACCCAGTTTCTCTCCAAGCCGGGTCGCGATGTACGACTGCATGGAATCGTTTGTCCCGGGTCCGCGACGGCTGTATGGGGCGGCCGGGCCCGGGGCCGGCTTGCTACGTAGAGCCACTGGCAGCTCCTGTTTCGCTGGACTTGAGTCTTTTGCCTGGGCACAGCCTGCCAGTCTACAATGTAGGTATTCGAGCTCGGAGATCGGGTATTGGGTGCACGAGAGGTTGATGCTTACTATTTTCGTGTGTAAAGTTTGGGACTGGGGCGCAAGAGGGTATTCTGGTCCTTTCTATGTGAGGTACTGGCCCTTTAAACACGAGGGCCTCCAGAATCCGTCTCCTTTGCGTGTGTGTTGCAGTGTTTGGAGTATATGCGGTCTTTATGGTGGATGTTTAGATAGGGCTTTGGTTGATGCCACTCCAGAGCCTCTGGGTGAGAGACCGATGTATGTTGCTAGTGTGTCCTCCGGTCCTTTAGTCTCGGAGGGATATGGCACCCAGCACTGTGGGTAGCGTTTGTAAAGTCAATGCGGGAAGTTGGAAGCATTAAAAAAAAATGCAGAGCGTGTGAATACCTGGTTTGTGCAAGCCTAGGGGACGTGGGTGTGGAGTTGGGGGTCTCTCCACACACTGTCACCCTCCGCCTAGGTTGGCAGATGTTCGTGGCCCAATGTGGGGATGTTTGTGGCTTGAGGCCGGGAGGGCGTGTGCCTTGCGTGGCTGCGGGGGCGTTTTTGGAAAGTGCTGTGTCCTAGAGTGCATCCTGTGTGCTCTGCTTTTGGGGTGCAAGGGGTGTGCACAAAAGAGTGAGAAAGTTGGATTCTGTGTTCATCCTCATTAAAACAACAACAACAACAACACCCTTAGAGTGTGTGTGCGTGTGTGTGTGTGTGTGTGTGTGTGTGTGTGTGTGTATTCGGTTGTCTTGATAGATGCCTTTTTCTGCGGCTCCAACACCACTTAAGCAGGAAGCGAAAAGTTTAAAGCCAAGTGTATAGAGTGGGGGGGGGGCTGGAAGTGACAGCTGGTAGAGGTAACAATCGTAAGGCCCCCAAAATCCATCTTCCCCCTCTCTGTAATGGGAGATGCCAGGCATGGGGCCCTGGAACCCCTTTCCAGAGCGGCAATAAAAAGCTGGGGATGGAGAGGCAGTAAAAATAAAGTCCAGATGAGAAGCGGCTTTGAAGCCTGGGCCACAGTGCCTGGCGGGGGTGGGCTGTTGGAAGGGGCTGAGAGAGGAGCCTGGGATAACCCCCCAAATTTACTGGGGGTTGGCACTGCACTCGCAGTCTGGGTACGGATGACTGCAGACCTAGGCTCGGGGGTGGGGGAGCACGATGGGAAGAGGTGGACAACGGGCGGGGTGGCTGGCGCTGGGGGAGTGCACACGCAGGGTCACTGAGCCCCCGCCAACGCGCCTCGCTCCTTGGCACTCAGCAGCGGTGTTTACAAGTTCAGATTTTTTTTTTTTTTTTGTCCCAGGGCAGAGCTCTCAGATTTAACTGGGATAGTGGAAAGGGAGGTATCAAACAGGAGGAGACAATGCTTTAGGGTTGAGTGGGATAAGAATTGATGTGCTATTTAAGGGCTGAAGATGGAACTAGTACATTGCACCCGGTTTCTATGAATTCTTAACCTTGCCATGCCCAGTATAATGGAGAGCTATTGGGCAAACTGGTTGCCATCTGAGTTAAAAATATCTGGGGGGGGGGGGGGTTGGCTGTAGGGATCCTGGGCAAGGACTACATATATTTTTATTTAGGCCTCTGGAGAGATTTTGGGCTTGGTAGCTCAATATTTTTGCATTTCTGTTTGAGGCAGTAAGTCTGGCCAGTAATGGGCACACAGAACCAACTGTACGCCCCCTGCCACTCTCAAAAGGAAAGCATTTTAGAGTAGAGCTAGATTGTGTGTTAGTGGCATTTGGATGGAGACTTTGGTGTCCTGGTGTTGTGCTGACCGAACGTGGTGTTTGGTAGTAGGTAGCTTTGTGACTTGTCATCCACCGACACGGACGGAGTACCTGTGGCTTGCTGTTTGTGAGTTCCTCTGTTTAAAGGTCTGGCCCACACCAAGGCAGTGCCCGCAGTCAGTCTGTCTGCTTTTGTGTCCATGTCATGTTGGCCTGCAAACGTGTGTGTCTTCAAGGAGATTGCGTGCTGGCTAGGTTGTGAGTCTAGGCAGCTCAAGCTCTGGGCCTTGCAGCTGGGAGCGTTTACAGCCGGTTATAAAGAGTTTGTTTGAAGCTCCGCTCAGCCTGGCCAGGAATTTCCTCAATTTCAGCAATTTGGGCTTTAAAAGGAGAAAACCCCGAGCCCACCCCCTCCTCCTCAGCAGGGGCCCCTGCAGAGCCCAGTGCAGAAGTCTCAGCTCAGAGTTGAAGAGGGGATCCCTGGGTGTCCCAGAAGACCCTGTTAGCTTTGCAGAGTCCTCCACCCGCAGTGACCTCAGAGCCATCGCATAGCACTTTCGGATACAGGGGGCGGGGATGTGCCAGAGGGGTGCCGAGAGAGGGTGACCGTGCCATTAGGATGGGAAAGGCTGCCCAAGGGCAGGCTCTCTGGGGCCTCTGTCGTATAATTGGCTGGTGCTGCCTGCCCCATGCCAGCCTGACCGCACCCAGGCCTTGCGCAAGAGAGGAAATGAGGAAATGAGGCAGCGCTCTGTGGGTAGGGAGGGCGTCAGTGCAGGAGAGAGTACCACCCGGTGCACAGGCCCTGGAGACCCCAGGGTCAGGCACATGCCCTGGAGACCCCAGGATGGGCTGAAAGTGAGAGCCCGAAAGGCCTTCTAGGCTTTCCCAAACCTCCCAGCACCTAACCATTTAGGCAACCCCACCCCCAGTCTTGAATAAACTCCCTACACCCTTCCGCCCCCTTTCTTTTGTGGGAGAATCTAACTCCAGCAGGATTCTTATGCTAATTGGGTGTGTGTGGGGGTGGGTGGGTAGAGAGGGCTTCCCTCTTTGTAAGGTGGTGGAGTTGGTCTGGAACCCTCAACCTGTGGGCTCTTCTGTCCTCTTACTACCTTGGGTCGTATGGACTTGTGACCAGGTGGGTTACATGGCGTGGGAGGAAGGACGCACACAGGAGGCTCCTTCAAAGGACGCTGGAAGTCTTCAGGATTCCCCTACCCCCCAACCCCGACCACTTCCAAATGCCGGCAGCAGGACCTGAAGGCTGGATGTTTTTCAAATATCCTGAGCCTCTGAGGATGAACCCCACACTCTCCCAGCCTGTGGCAGGCTTCTTTGTACTCAGCAGCCTCCTGTAGAAAGTGTGAGTTCCCCCTACTCTGGGCCTTGGCTAGGACTCCATATAAACTACAATTACTGTTTTCTGAAGCAGTTCAGGAATGAAGATTGGCTCAGAAAGGGTCTGGGGCAGCTCCCTTCCCCCTCAGCTCTGTTTACCCAGTGTCACCTGACTCTGCTACACCCCAAACTGCTCCTGGACCTAAGGACCCGAGTGAATCCCTGTCTCCCTCCACGGCTTCTTTCACTAAAGGCCACATAGCTACGGTCAGAACTTCTTGAGAGCCTTGGCTCCCCTGTCAGCCTGTCACCCAGCCACTAATGCGCCCCTTCTGACCTGAGTGGTCTTTTAGGAGTGACTTAAATTAAGTCACTCAGCCAGGTACCAGCTGTAGGTAGACTATAACTGCCCCATTTGCCTCCACATCTGCTGACCTCTCCCCCAACTTCTTCCAGAGGAACTCTGAGTTTACCAGAGTCGGGAGTGAGCCCTAACCTTTCAGCTCTATGCCCCTCCTCTTTTAAAAAATGTGTATGGTGTTCTGTCTGTATGTATTTTTGTGTGCCATTTTTGTGCCTGGTGCCCATGGAGGCCAGAAGAGGGAACTGGTTCCTCTAGAACTAGTGTTACAAATGGTTGTAAACTACCATGTACATGCTGGGAATCGAACCCTGGCCCTGTGGGAGAGCAGCCAGTGATCTTACCTGCTGAGTCCCAACCAATCTTCAAGTTTATGGAATAGAAGCAGAGACATTAGTTAACTCCTAGGTTGGCCTTGGCCTGGAATTTGCAGGATTGAACATTCATGTAGAAGAGTTGGCTTGGTGAGGGAGTGGGGATGGGGTAGGTGGGGGTGGGGCCTGAAATCCCAACAAGCTAGAAAGAGTGGTGGCCTGGGCTTTCCAGGGAGTACCTGCTAGGGGCTTATGCACAAGGTGCCCTTCTCATGCTGCCCTTCCTTCTCATGCTGCCTTCCCTTCAGCTGTGGAGACACAGAGCACTAGCTCGGAGGAGATGGTGCCCAGCTCTCCCTCACCCCCACCACCTCCTCGGGTCTATAAGCCATGCTTTGTATGCAATGACAAGTCTTCCGGCTACCACTATGGGGTCAGCTCTTGTGAAGGCTGCAAGGTGCGTATATGGGGGGGGGAGGGGCGGGCGGAAGAGTTTAGGACTCAGAGTTGCCTGGGCTTACTGCCATCAGAGACAGGGAATACAAGGCTGGGAATGTAGCTTAGTAGGTGGACTGCTTGCTTAGAAGACTCGAGAACTCAGCAACACATCAGAGACCCTCTTATGCCAACGCTGTAGAGGCAGAGGCTGGCGGATCTCTGTGAGTTCGAGGCCAGCCTGGTCTACAGAGCTAGTTCCAGGACAGCCAGGGCTACACGGAGAAACCCTGTCTTGAAGAACCAAAAATTAATAAATAAATGAGTAGAAAAATAAAAATTATTTTAAAGGTGGGGGACCCAGGTGCTGTGTTCACGTGAGTTTTTTTTTGCCTGTGTGGGATGAGGGACTATTTGGGCATAGATGATTAACTGATTCGGTGAGGTGCTAAGGATCTAGCTCAGTGGTAGAATGCTTGCATAGTGTGCAGAGGTTTGCTCACACACAGATGCATGCACACACACGCAGTCACACACACACACAAACATGCACTCATGCGCTCCAAACAAACAAAAAACTAGACTGGTCAGGTCTAGCTAGGGCCACTCGTTTTGTTTGAGAAATACTGGTATTCCCAGCACCCTGTTTAGTGACGCTCCTACTCCCAAATTCAGGGCTTCTTCAGACGCAGCATCCAGAAAAACATGGTGTATACATGTCACCGTGACAAAAACTGTATCATCAACAAGGTCACCAGGAATCGATGCCAGTACTGCCGGCTACAAAAGTGTTTCGAAGTAGGCATGTCCAAGGAAGGTAGGCTCGCTCCCATCCTGTCCTACTGCGTGGCTGTCCCTTTTGCCATCCAGCTTCCTTGACCCTGAGGCCTAGCCTGCCCAGTAACTGCTTTCTTCTCCAAGGCCATTCCCATTAGACTAGCCCCCTTTACCCCATAGGCTACAGCCTTTTACCATTCTCCCCTCTCTTGACTGTTCTTCTGAAACCTGGCACTAAGGGTTTCTCTTCTGTTTGGTGGAGCAAGAGGGTTGGGCTCATCCCTTCCCTCTCCTGTTCTTTCACAGGACAGATCCTGAGATGGCTCTGAGCTGGCCCCTCCCCCCCCACACCATTGTGCTGCCAAGGCTATAAGTGGATATCCTGCCTGCATATCCTGCCCCCCCCCAAGCCCCCAGCTCAAGCAGGGCAACCGGAAGGGCAGGATGGAGCCGAATTGGCCTGGGGAGGGAGCATGGCTGTAGGCTCTGGGTGGGGCTGGGGCAAACCAGTCTGGAAATAGGAGCTTATTTAGCAGAGAGGGAAACTAAGGCACTAATATATATTCTTAGTGAAAATTGAGCCCATTAAGCTAGAATGAGCGAGGACGTCAGAAGGAGAGTCTGAGGGTCCTGATCCTTCTCTTTGTCTCCAACCCCAAGCTGTAAGGAACGATCGGAACAAGAAGAAAAAGGAGGTAAAGGAGGAGGGCTCGCCCGACAGCTACGAACTGAGTCCACAGTTAGAGGAACTCATCACCAAAGTCAGCAAAGCCCACCAGGAGACTTTCCCCTCACTCTGCCAGCTGGGCAAGTACACCACGGTGAGGAGTGGGCAGAGTCTGGGTGAGGGTGCTGTGTGCCTCAGGAACAGGCAGGGCTGTGGGCAGAGTGCCTGGGGGAGGCTTCACAGCTCGCCTCTTTCCCGCAGAACTCTAGCGCAGATCACCGGGTGCAGCTGGACCTGGGGCTGTGGGACAAGTTCAGTGAGCTGGCCACCAAATGCATCATCAAGATTGTGGAGTTTGCGAAGCGGCTGCCTGGTTTTACAGGACTCAGCATTGCCGACCAGATCACGCTGCTCAAGGCTGCCTGCCTGGACATCCTAGTGAGTTAGGGCGGATGAGTTCTGGACCACTTTGACCCTTTTCTACCACCACCTCTCCCTTTAGCCCTCCCTTCTACCTTAGCTCTTTTTGTCTTAGCCACTGCCTCCTCGTTTGCCTAGCCTCCCCTTTCCAGTCTCAGAGTCCCACCTCTCTCCCTTACTCCTCAGGTTCAGGCTTTACTTACTGGGAACCAAACTTATTTAGGAATCCTTCCTCAGGGGGCAGCACTAACTGTCACCCTTACCCCCAACCTCCAGATGCTGCGGATCTGCACAAGGTATACCCCAGAGCAAGACACCATGACATTCTCCGATGGGCTGACCCTGAACCGAACCCAGATGCACAATGCTGGCTTTGGGCCCCTTACAGACCTCGTCTTTGCCTTTGCTGGGCAGCTGCTGCCCCTGGAGATGGATGACACCGAGACTGGGCTACTTAGTGCTATCTGCCTCATCTGCGGAGGTGCGGGGGCGCCCCCTGGTGTCTGCATGGGCTCCCTCTCCCACCAGACTCTATCCACACTCTCTGGCCAGGTGGCAGGGTCTTTTCCCTTGGAATCGCTCCCATTGACTGTGTCCTACGGACTTCTCAGCTTATGTATAACCTTTCTGGATAACCAAGCTTTGGGAAAAAGAAGGAGGCGGAGTCCGGAGAACTCAGAAGCCCTGCCTACAGTGCTGAGATAGGACTTTAGTAGGAGTGCTATCTTAGAGCAACGTCCTTGCAGAGGGGTAAACACGGGCCTTACATCAGAGGAGATAACCTGGAGGGCTTAGAGACAGGAGTAAAGGATTGATGAGACAGTCTGGCTCTGAGGCCCCCAGAGTAAGGTCTGTCAGGAGTCAGCTGCCTGTCACTGTGTCCTACCCTGCCTCATCCATTGTTCTTGTATAGACCGAATGGACCTGGAAGAACCCGAGAAGGTGGACAAGCTGCAGGAGCCCCTGCTGGAAGCCCTGAGGCTTTATGCCCGGCGACGGAGACCCAGCCAACCCTACATGTTTCCAAGGATGCTTATGAAAATCACGGACCTCCGGGGCATCAGCACTAAGGGTTAGTTCTGAGTCACCTCCCTCTCCTTCTCCAGACCTGCAAGCCTCCTGAGTCACACAGGTGGACAAACACAGGCAGGGAGAGAAAGGAACTGAGAACCCAGAGACTTCCATGGAGTCCTGGCTTGGGGACTACATCCTAATGGGCAGATTTTTTTGAGATTAGGGAAACAAAAATTCTTTGCTTTGGCTACTGCTGTGTGTGTGTGTGTGTGTGTGTGTGTGTGTGTACACATGTACGTGTGCGTGTGTGCGTGTGTGTGTGTGTGTGTTGCTGGGAGAGGAACCTTGTGTCATCCATATACTGGGCAAATGTTCTATCTAATCGACAGCCCACCCTCCTTTACATTTTTATGCCTTATTTTTTCTGTTTGGAAACTAGATAGGCTGAACTTTATCCTATCTCAGAAGCTTATTGTAAGGGCTAAGTGACTACACTGCCTTGTATACTTAGAGATAAGAATTAAGAGCCACGTGTGGTGGGTAGTTCATACATGTCATTTCAGTTCTAGGCTGAGGCAGGAGGTTTAGAGTTCATGAATTCAAGGCTAGCCTGGACATTTCCACAATCACAGTGCTTGTAACATCATGGGTATTTGATAAAAATTGTTATAAAAGTTATTAAGATCTGGCCTTGCCCTGGACATTAGAGTCCAGCTACCATACTGGGTAACAGATCTGGAAGTCACAGAGAGTGTGGTCTTCAAAAAATATTTTATGCCGGGCAGTGGTGGCACACACCTTTAATCCTAGCACTTAGGAGGCAGATGCAGATGGATTTCTGAGTTCGAGGCCAGCCTGGCCTATAGAGTGAGTTCCAGGACAGCCAGGACTACACAGAGAAACCCTGTCTGGAAAAAATTTACAACTAGGAGCTGATGGTGCACACCTTTAATCCCAGCTCCCAGGAGGCAGAGGCAGGCAGGTCTCTGTGAGTTTGAGGCCAGCCTAGTCTACAGAGATCTACAGAGATCTACAGAGAGAGTGAGTTCTAGGACAGCCAAAGCTACAAAGAGAAACCCTGTCTTAAAAACAAAAACAAACAAATATTTTATGTTTATTTATTAATCGACTGATTGATTGTATATGGGCTGTTCTTATCATTGCACAATGTAGAGATTGGGAGGGGCGTCACTCACAGGAATAATTTCTGTTCCACATTTTGTATGTGTGTGTGTGTGTG
>JADRCD010166058.1:23403-51481 GCA_019843815.1 Montemys delectorum | reverse complement strand
CCCCCCCCCCTTTTTTTTTTTTTTTTTTTTTTTGGTTCTTCGAGAGAGACAGGGTTTCTCTGTATAGCCCTGGCTGTCCTGGAACTCACTCTGTAGACCAGGCTGAACTTGAACTCAGAAATCCTCCTGCCTCTGCCTTCCACGTGCTGCGATTAAAGGCATGCGCCACCACGGCCAGACGACAAATCCCTTATTGAAAATGACATATTTGTGTTCCCTGATGGTCGAAGATGTTTGGCCATCTTAGCTGTTTGTATTTCTTCTCATGAGGAACCCGGTCAGTTCCACAGTCCGTCTGGGGATGAGGTCATTTGTTTTCTTGACGTTGGCTTTTTGAGTTGTTTCTGTACTCTAGATGTCAGTCCTCTGCTAGACATATCCTGGTAAAAGGTTTGGGTTTTTTTTTTTTTTTTTTTTTTTTGATTGGCCATTTTCTTTCTTGTACAAACCCTTTTTGGTATGGTCTTGTTTGTCATTCGTTGGCCTTCTTTTCTAATAGCCAAAATCCTATTCAGAAAGTCCTTACTATGCCTGCCTTTAATGTACCCTCTACTTTCCTGCTTAACCAAGAGCAGTATCCATAGTTTCATGCACATGACTGACCCTAGGTTGGGCCCACCCATCACTATTCCATGCTGTTGGTTTTTGAAAGAGGCTCGGGGAGCCCAGCTGGGAAGCTGCCACCGTTTAGCAGGTTGCCAGGGATCGACACACTATTTTTGTCAGTGGTGTAGCCACTGATTTAGTTGACCAAAATCCAGTGGCTAATCCTCACCCTTGGGCATGTGGACCGCTCTTAGCACTCAGTGAGTCACCAAAGCATGTGCATGTCCTTCTGCTTACTTTGAACTGTCATAGATTACCTGTGCACTTAACATAATGTCAGTGATGGAGAATATTGCCATACTGATTGTTTAGGAAATACGATGTGAAATACAAGTTTGTACATGGTTAGTACTTCTCTTTCCCCCTCAAATGCTTTTTATCCAATATAGAAACTTTAGAATGGAAGGCTGGCTCTATCTGTGTTTTGAGAGAAAGAAGATAGGCCATTACATATTATATAAATCTCTTTAAAAAAAATTAGACTGCCATATTATTTCTAAAAACAAAATGTTCAGACTGGCCTCTGACACTTGTGGACCATTGCCATAGCAAGACATATTTCTTTGGGAGGAAAATCGTGAGAAAGCATAGCCATATTGAGCTATTTCCGTCTACTTTAAGCCATTGTGTTGTGACAGGGAGTCATTGTAGTTATCTCACGTGTGCATTTCATACCAAAATAATTTTAAGAAAAAAAATGGCTTTGATGTAATTGGAATGTAGACAGTGTCTTATAAGATAAAAAGCACTTACTTCCTAAGGTCAAAGCTGAGGTACTGACAGAAAATGTAGCTGATGGTTAGGTAATTCAAAAACTCATACTAAAATATTCTTCTCTTAAGTAAAATAATTGCCGGGAGAAACAGTACATTAAAACTACCACAAGAGGGCGATAGAGTCCTTTCCTCTCTGAGTCTTAATACCAAACCAAGCAGCAACTGGAATCATGACCCATATGCCTAGTATCTAAAACATGATATTTTTGTAGAAACTACAGATAATTTTATATAAGAAAATTATAATCTGGTAACACATATATCATAAAACAGTATTGTCAAACAAAAATATTTTTGTTTTGAAATTATAATTCAATTGCATTATGATCCTTTACTCAAAATAGAAAATACTTTTGAGACAATGCTGTTAGCTTAGTATGAGGACCGAAAAATAAGCATTTAATACCTTCTTACTAGATAGATACCAATTATTTACATTATTTGTAGAAGAAGAAAGACCCTTAGTTTCCAGACTCTTATGTTTCTATTATACCATACCTGGAAGTATGTCATTTAAAAGAGCAAAATGACACTCCTAATGACGTACTTTTAGTATTTGGCATTCCTAAGAGATTCCTAATGAAGATTTGAAAGTCCTTTGGAATTAGGGCATGGTTGGTGGTTCTTGGTTGTTTCACAGTTCACCTGTGAAAGCAGTGGTGCAGGGGCAAAGGGCAGCAGACCCTGACAGTGCAGGTCACTGGGCCTTGGTGACTCACACAGCATGAAAGCCAGGGAATGGCTGCTGCTGCCCCACTAAGAGCTGCACGCTTGCTTTCCTAGTTAGTTCATAGCTTTGCTCTAGTGTCCAAAAAAGGAAAGAAGAACAGACTTGATCTAAGTATTTTAAAATAACTCCCATAGTTGTCTGGGAGAGAGTGTCAGAATGAACAAGTTCCAGTCTGTGATCAACTTAGTTGATTCTGAAATCAGTGTAATAGCTTGGAGATAACATTTATTTAGCTTTATTTTGTTGGGACATATTTGTAAATCTTTATGGGGTACATTCTGATATCTTGGCACATGTATATGTTTGAGGATAGAATCAGTAGCAAGTACTTCCGTTTCTTCAAAAACAAGAATATTTTATTGTGTTGGAGCTTGGTACTCTTGCATATAGCCAGCATGCCCCCAAATGAAGTAGAGTGGTACAGAACATTCCAGAGTATTTTGATGTGCTATTTAAAAATACTAGGAGAATTATCATTTTATAAACATTTCATGATATACCTACATAAGAAAAAGTGAGAATGTTCAAAGGCTAGCACACACAGATCAAAAGATGAGGAAGCATGTTTCTTACTGTGTTATATAGTGTAGAAAATATTGCGAAAGACTTGATTGCGAAAGACTAATACAGATGTAGAGGCTCACAGCCATTCATTGAACTGAGTACACCCTCCCCAATGAAGGAGTTAGAGAAAGGTTCTATGGAGCTGAAGGGTTTGCAGCCCCTTAGGATGAACAACAATTACTAACTAGTACCCTCTGACCTCCCAGGGACCCAACCACCAATCAAGGACTCTACAGGGTGGGACTGAATGTTCTGGCAGCATGTGTATAGTAGAGGATCGCAAATTCGATCGTCAATAGGAGGAAAGGACCTCGGCCTTGTGAGGGTTTTGTGCCCCAGTGAAGGGGAATGCCAGGGCCAATAAGTGGGAGAGGGTGGGGTGGCAGGCATGGGGAGGGGGGAGGCAAAAGGCGTTTGTTCTTGTTGTTTTTGTTTGTTTGTTTTTTGGAGGAGAACCTGGGAAAGGAAAAATTTACATGTAAATAAAGAAAATATCTAATAAAAAAATAAAAAAAATAAAAAAATATATTGTGCTTTTAGGTAATGAATAAGTAATGCATTTTTAAATGAAAGGCTAAAAAGCTCAAAACAAAACAAAGAAAGGACTTTACAAAAAAGGTATTTTGGAATTGTAGGACCTGCTAGTAGTGTATGTCGAGCCTGCCCTTCACTGTGTAAGTCTCCTGAAGTTCTGCCTTTATTAGATGCTTCCCTTGCAGTGCTGCAGAGCTAGTTAGTATATAGTGCACAGTAGAGTGTACATTGTATGGTGTATAGTTGTGTATCGTACTCCGGCACCTTCCAGAGTACAGGGATGCTCAACTAGATGACAGCTAGGAATCGAGTGTGCATGGAGCAGCATTAGAGTTCAAACTGGACTGTGTTTTTCGCAGGCATGTAGTTGAATGTACACTTCATCGTCAATGCCACTTCATTTTATCATTAAACACCCGACAGCTGGTCATAAAAAAATAGCTATTTTGAGATGCAGAGTGTTTAAAATTCATAGACCAAATGAAAGCAGTAAGATAGAAAAGTAGTAAGAATTCAAGTTGTTTTGAAGACGTCAGTCAGCAGTACTACTTACTGTTGACATCCCTCATGCCTGTGTAACGTGACTGTCACAAATAACATGTGATGACCTCTTTAGAAACAGTGACTAGAATCTAGGGATACCGTTACATAAAAATAGTAATTTTTCTTGTTATTTGTCAGAATTGGGATTTTGTTTAAACCTATATTGAATTCACTTTTGTTTGCTTGAATACCTGGGGATGAATCCCTGGGCTTCATACATACCAGGCATGTGTTGTACACTGAGCAACACCCTATAGCCTCAATACTTATATATCTATTCAAATTTTATTCAAGAAAGCTTCATTTTATATGTAAATAATAAGTGGCTAGATGAGTATTTTTAAACCTTTGTAAATTTAATAGTAATGGTTTAAAAATATATATCTGTGTTTTTATAGGTGACCTAATTTGCTATGTAATGGTTTTTCTACATTCCTAGTAAGTTATGATTACCAGATTAGGTAAACTTAACTCACTAGATACAAATACATGTATAAAAATATTACTGTCTCACCAAATATAGTAAAACATATTTTTCATGAAGGCACAGAGGGCCATTTTGTGTTGTAGTGTATTAATTAGCTTAATCAAACACAAAATGCAAATGATGAAATTGCTGGAATATAAGCAGCACCTTACTATGTCAGGCTTCATTGTTCATTGAACTCAGTTGTGTGGTGGGGGTGGCTCTGGTGTATATAATAATGTGTACCCCACAGGGTATGTGTTCTACAGGGCTACCCTTTTCAGTTTCTGCTTTTTCAAGAAGGTTCTTGTTGTATGACTCCGGCAGAGTTCAAACTGGAGATCCTTCTGCCTCTACCTCCCTAGCAGCTGTGATTATCGGTTTGTGTCCCTATGCCTAGCTCTGAGGCTAACCTTTTCAGTCTACAATTTCCTTGTTAAAATAAGGATCTTAAAGTAACTCTGTAGCGATGTTGTGATCTGGCATATTGACGTGTTTAGAAGATAGACAGGAGGAGTCCAGATTCCACCCTTTGACACTGTCATCACAATACCAAGAACTTATCCTGTTGTGAGCCAACAAAATGGATGTCCCAGAACTTCCCTGTGCAGCAGCTTGGAGCTCCCTGCGGCAGGTGGTGTAACTCCTTCCCTGTCTTCAGGCTTTCCTCCTCATCTCCACTGTCTTCTGCAGCCTCAGTTCATAAGGTTGCTCCGTACATTGCTAGTTCAGTCCTGCGGAAGTTGCTAACATTCTTGATTCACACACCGCCATGCCTTGTACAGGCTGCTCTTGTACAAGGAAGCACTTGGCCTGCCCTCCCACACTCTAACTCCTTTAGTCAAACACCTTTATCACCTGCTTAGTACAGTTTCATTGAGCTTCTGGCTGGGCACTTATTCTTTTTCCATGGTCCGTACAACTCTGGCAATGTCTTTACCATAGAATTCATTATGTTCATTTTAATTGTTTTTATAGACCTTGAGGGTGTGGCCAAGGTTTACCGTGCCAATCCTCGCTTTAGAGCACCTGTCTGGTATGTGGCAGTTTCTTTGGTAAATGTTAGTGAGTCTGTAGACCAAATGCCTTATTTTGAAACCTTTTATGTAATTTGGGGGACACAACATTCATTTGTCATCATGTTGTTCGGCAGGTATTCTTGGGCTTCAGATTTCTTTAAGTGTTACTGAACAAAGGTGAAAGCAGTTTCTGACAAAGCAGCTATTTAAAAATCCCAGAGCGCCAAGGACAAGGCCATGCCGCTAGCCTCATGAAGCATCAAATTAAGAGTCAAAGGAGGTGAATGTAAGCAATACTGTAATTAGCTGCTGTCCTCTATATCCAGTAATTCAAAATATTAGCAATTCTATAACCATAGCCCAATTTTCTTTCTCTAAAAAAAAATAAGAAAATCATTGTAACCAAGGGACCAAACAGTAGAGCACAGTGGGGATATTAGGGATGTGGGCTCATCTTACTTTGGATAGTAAATTTGAGCACAAAGCTAGTATATTGCATAGAAATCAGCAACAGATGTACACAGAAAAGTTAACCCTGATTACAGGGCCCAGGTGAGAAGATGTGGAGCTCTGCATCCACAGAAAGGGAGTGCAAAACACTTGAATAAAGAATACAACTTGGAGGTGAAAAATATATTTGTTTATGGTGGAGTTTTATTTTGTTCTGGAATGAGATTTTAATGTTTATGCATACATACGTGCAAAAAAAAAGAAAAACACCCAAAGAACCTCACGACTTTGATTTCTTAAAGGAAGTGCAAGTTGTTGAGGATGTTTTAATGTCAAGAGAGAAAGTAGAATTAATGAGTTAGCAGGGGCCTGGCCAGCGAGTGCTTAGAGCATATCATAGTGTGGGCTTGCCTCAGAAAAGAAGCTATTAAAAGATCTGTAATCTGTGTAGTAGCAGAGTCAGATTGGCTCTTTTGAAAGATCAGTATATCTTTAATGTGTTAAAAAGACCATGCTGATTTCTCTGTGGTGATTAAGACTGGAGTCCAGAACCCCATGTGAGAGGTTATAGAGGTGTTCTAGCATAGAGGTAGTGATGGCGGATAACCATCACCTTAGGCACTGGCGACAGGAATGGGGAGAGCTGTGGGGAGAACAGACCTGTGACCTTCTTAGCATCCTTACCTGAGTCAGTGCTGTTTTAACCACTGTTTTCCCAGGGGAGGGATTGTGATACAGAACATAGGCATCACATTTCTAAAACACTGTCAGAGTGATCAAGTATGTGACCAAGTGTGTAGCTTAGAGAAAACAGACATTCAACCTATTTCCGACACCACACCCCATATCCAGGAATCTTATGGAGGCATTTTCTTAATATGTTCCATCCTCTCAGATGACATTAGCTTGTGTCACATTGACATCAAACTGTCCACACCTTTTCTTTCATGGAAATGTCAGATTTGTTGGATCTTTAACGGTTAGCTGTTTTCATTAGCAGTTCTTAGGTGTGAGGAAGCATCATCGCCCCCGTGTGTGTGTGTGTGTGTGTGTGTGTGTGTGTGCGCGCGCGCGCGCGCGCGTGCGTGCGCGCTTTCTTTAACTGTGTGCACACAGAGATCGCAGTTGAGCCTTGTTTACTGTCCTGTTGGCTGAGAGTGGCAAGAGATGAATGGATAATTAAAAAAAAAATGTTTTATTATTAAATGCTTCCATGCAAGTATAAGCTATTCTAATTAAAACAAAGACATCCACCTGGTATTATGGCGACATACTCAAACACAGTAGGCACATGCCATTTACTGTTTGCATGCCTAACTTCTGAACCTCTGTATGGAAGAAACACTGATTTCCATACTCGTCGGTGGAGCGTTGCTCTGCAGCCTTTACTGGCCTCAAACTCACCATACAGCTCTTCTCCTGGGTACTGACTGAGATTACAGACAGCTTTCCCAACATTCCTGCTAAGTCATTGTTCCCTTTATAAAAATCAGGTGTCACACATAGTTTTTATTGATCATTTGCTTTTTTCGGGTTTTGGTGTAAGTGGTGCAGAAGTGTGAGCACTCACTCGTGTGTGGGTGTGCTTGCCTGAGCACTCACTCATGTGTGGGTGTGCTTGCCTGGGCACGCCCCTGTTAGGACCAGAGGTTGGCGGCGTCTTCCTCATTCTCCAGTTTGTTTGTGACAGGGTCTCTCACTGAACCTGAAGGTCACTACTTTAACTAGATTGTCCCCTCCCTTCTCCCCACTGTTGGTATTACCTGAGCATGCCACATTGTTTATTTTTACATATGTGCTATGCTTTCCTGCTTGCTGTTTGCAAGTGATCGAATATTTTAGGGAATTGTTCATTTGATGGGGTCAGTGTTAAAGGAAAGTGGCAAACATAGTTACAAAGTACTTAGTTGACTATAGTACCTCTTACACTCTTTGTTGGAGGAGGACTCTGCTTGAATACAGAGGCGCCTAGAAATGACCAAACCACATCACTTCACAGTAACATGGTAGATATTGTTCATTAGCAGTATCATTTCAATGCTATTTCAGCTTTAAAAATATCTTTATAAAGACTACACTTTAAGTCATACAGTTAAGATGACCATCATCTTACTAACAAGTTAACAGGCTCTGAGAAAAGTAAAAGGAGCTATCCAGTACTGTGAACCATTACTTTGACCCTAGATAACACGTTTCCTTTGTCGAATGATGGTATTAGTGATTACATCAGGAAGACCAGATCTCACAGGGATGGAGGACCAGATCTCAAAGGGATGGCATGCGGAGGATTCTTGTTGAGGATAGCGACAGTTAACTATAGACCTGGTAGCTGTGAAATCTGTTATCTGGGTGGCATATTATTTGCATCTAAACTTCACGTTTGAAATTCAGATCATTTAGCTACAGTTTAGTTAATTTATTACTTTATTGTGTGATGCCTAAGCATGCCTTTATTGTGTGGGGTACGATTCTGAAGTAAAATACAGCCTTTTGCTTTATTATGAGAGCTGGGGAGAGATCTGATATGTTATTTTTCTTTCAAAATAGACTCATTTATTTGTGAGATTTGATTAGATCCAAGACTGAATGATGCTCATCTCAGTTGTAAGTAGATATAAATTCTATCTTTATTTGAAGGCTAAAGTAGATAGGGGTGAGAAAGGAAATTACTGATACTAGAGCCACCCCAAATTTCATTGTAGGCTTTGTACTACTCTAATAAATCTAGGTAACTCGATTTGCTCAGCTTAGATGGAGGGATTTATTGGTTCTAGTTTTAAATTTTTGTATGAGTAAGTAAATTGCTACCAGTTGCATGTATTTCATCTCTTCTAATAATATTTTATTGCCATCTGGTCCCTGCATTTTTACATCGTTAAACAGTCCACTCGCTTCAAAGTCCTGCGTGGAGCTGTTCTGCCCACTGTCAGGATGGGGGTGTGATGCAGAGAATATGCTTGCAGTCTTCATATAGCAAGTCCTTTCAAATTTAAAATCATGGTTCTTAGGGAAGAAATAGTGACGCCCTTAAGTATCCACTTTCTTTTCTTGCACTTGTTTTCCTTAGGAGCTTTGTTTTGGTGTTGGGGTCTGTTTAGTGTTGGGGGACGCATCTGTGGAAGTCCTCCACTCTTTCACTTGTCATCTCATGCTGGCACACTCAACTTTCTTATAAGAAAAAGTATATCCGTTAGAAATGCTTCTATTAAAGAGTTTCTACTCTTATTTTACACATTTGGTTCAAATGTCTGTGGTCACACTGGCTACCTGCTATCAATTTTTTTTTAAAAAATAAAGTTTTATTGAAGCATGGCCATGCTCATTTCTTTATGTATCACCCATGGCTATTCTCAGGCTTCAGTGACATATGTAAATATTTGCTCTTTTACTTGGGATTTTATTGCTGCAAAGAGACACCATGACTACGGTAATTCTTAAGAAGGAAAACATTTCATAGGTTTTAAAGTTCAGCGGATTAGTCCATTATCATTATGACAAAAAAGCATGGTGGCAGGCAGACATGATGCTGGAGAAGGAACTGAGAGCTCTGCATCCAGATTGGTTGGCAGCAAGAAGAAAGAGTGGGCCACTGGCCCTGGCTTGAGCTTCTGAAACCTCAGAGCCCACTATAGTGATACGCCTACTCCAACAAACCAGCACCTCTTAAGAGTGCAACTCCCTGTGAGCCAATCGGGGGGTCTGTTTTCATTCAAGTGACATTTTTGAAAGAAGCAAAATCATACAAAGTCTGAAATAGTAATTTCATGGTTCCTTACAAGAAAACCCAAACTCTGGATTCAAACTGTGCGTACAAGAAAGATGTCATGCTTCCTAGTTCTGCACAGTAGATGTAAACATGACTGGGGCGCTGGAAGCTCCTTTTGTTGTAGTATTAACCCTGCTTCA
The DNA here is from genome assembly GCA_019843815.1 of Montemys delectorum. NCBI lineage: Eukaryota > Metazoa > Chordata > Mammalia > Rodentia > Muridae > Montemys > Montemys delectorum. Next base: position 41,887 of record JADRCD010166058.1, on the reverse strand, counting down.
CATGTGATTACTTATTTGCTTATCTGTATCCAAAAGATGTTCTGAGGCAGGTGCTTATCCCTGGGTATATCTTTCAAATAGAGTTCTTGGTGTAAATAATGAGTCTAGTCTCTAAGGAGTGGTTTAATAATTGGATGCTTTGTTAATCAGATCAGGTCTCATGTTGAGTCTGACCCCTGACATTCATGAGGTATTTTGCGCACATGTAATGCAGGTACCTTTTCTTTACACTGTTTCATTTTCTTTCTTTACAGTTGGCGGCGCTTATTGTTTCCCAGATGGGAAGCTGAGCACAAATGGTGATGTTTCTAATGCTGCAACTTAGAAAGCAGTGCCATTTAACATGATAAAATCTTGCATTTTTTCTTTCTCTGTCAGTCTGTCTTTGTCTGCCTAATGAGGTCTCTGTTTATGAGGGTCTCTGTTTATGTGGGTACTGTAAGTTCTAGTTCTCTTCCTTCCTTTTCTCTGACATTAGGCTGTTTGGGTTTGTTTGGTTTTGTCAAGAAGATGGTAAACAAGTTATTTTTATTGCATCTTGAAGACTATGAAATAATGTATATACTTACATGTTTTCTTATGCAGATACACTCAAAATTACAATTATTTTTATAGTCTTATAGTCTAGTCTGTTCCCAAACTCACTATGTAACTAAAGTTGACCTTGGACTCATGACCCTCCTGCCTCAACATCTCAATAGTAGAATTGTAGGAGAGATCCACCATGCCTAGCCAGAAATTTAATATACATTTTTGTATGGATGTATGTACGTACATGTTTTTATGTGTTGAGGATGGAGGTTAATGTCATGTCTTCCTCGATTTCTGTCCATTTTATTTTTTTTAAACATAATGTACTAGTCAGGGTTCTCTAGAGGAACAGAACTTATATAATGAATATATGAAATACGGGATTTATTAGAATGGCTTATAGGCTGTGGTCCAGTAGTCCATCGATGACTATCTACGAACTGAAGGTGGAAAAATCCAGTGATTGTTCAGTCCATAAGGCTATATATCTCAGCTGGTCTTCAGTACAGTATATGCCAGAATCCTGAAAAAGTAGGCCCTAATGCCCATAAAGGAGTGGACTTGCCAGCATGAGTGCGGACAAGCAAGCAGAGAGAGCTTCCTTCTTTCATGTCCATTAATTTTAATATTTAAAGTTATATCTGGTGTAGCTCAGATTAAAGGTAGATCTTCCCACATCAGAAGATCTGGATTAAAAGTGAGTCTTCACATTTCAAATGATTTAATGGAGGAAAAGAGTCTTCCCAAGGATCCCCAGCCTCTTGGGTTTTGTTAATTCCAGATGTGGTCCCGTCTAGATAAGCCTCACAGTTTATCTGCACTGGCTTCCCCACGCCTGAGCCTTTCCATGCTTGTCACCTTGCCTGGCTGTTATGTAGGTACTGGTGATCCAAGCTGCGGTCCTCACATGTTTGCATGGCGAGTGTTTTACAACTGAGCTGGCTTCCAGGCTGCAGGGAAGGCTAACAATCCTTTTTAATATTCCTGAGATTATACATTACACCTCAGCTTGGCTTTTAATATATTGTTTGTTTGAGTAAACTGTCTTAAGCAGGTGCAGGTGCCTTCCATCAACCTTGCTGAGCCTCATTTGATCCCTAGAACCCTCATGATGGAAGGAGAGGACTGACTCCTGCCTGTTGTACTCTGCACCTACTGTACTCTGACCTTCTCCTCTGCGCTGTGGCCCACACATGCAAACATGCAGACACATGTTAAATAAGATTTGTAGATTTTCAAAAATAATTATTTTGTTTGAGTCTTTTCTGTTTCTTTTGCTTTTTATTCTTTTTCTTTTTTATGAGTAATGCTGGTGTTCCACAATAAAAGCATGAACTTTATTTCCCACTGTATGTCATACATAGGAACAGTAATGAAATTATTCAGAAAACACTGTGCATATTATGGTAAATGAAATTATTTGCTGACTTTAATTAATTGTAGCAAAACCCTGTGTGTTAACATCTTGTGTTTTTTTAATCTGCTATGTAATTACAGCTATGACCCAAAGAAAATTTTTGTGTAAGGTTAATGGAGAGGAAAAGGCAAGCCTGTGTACTGAGTAATATTTGGTAACATGCAATATAAAAAACAATAAAGAGAATGGTGCTTAATCCAAGTTCCTATATTCACTTTAATTAAGACTTTCTAGATCCAGTTTAATCTGAGTTCTTAACGTTGAAAGGATGGCTGCTAATGGAAGAGACTGTCCTCCTGAGGTGACAGCGATATTTAATACTTAGCCTTAGATGCACCTGTTCCAATTCTTCATGGTGGACATGCCAGCATTCCCCACTGCTTACATAAATAATAATAGTTTAATCTGTCCAATTTTGCTTTTAATCAGTGAATTAAGCAAGCCCTTGATTCCACTTAATAAAAATTTCACAAACCTCAGATAGTCCTCTGATCTTAGATCTTGGCTTAACTCTTTCCATTTTTGCTGCATATAATTTCATGCCTGGATTATGAGAAGTAGACTGTTGTTTATGCTTTCAACATAAGGAGCTTGATAGAAAAATGCATAGACCCTGCTTTCTCTTGGCTACCATCTGTTTAAGATGGTTGGAAAGGGCAGAGAAGAAAGCACTCACTGCCCACAATATTATGCATGTGTGGCCATACTGCCATACGATTTAGTGTGTGTAAAATTTCTACCATACCTTCGAGAACATACTCGGCTGTTGAATTACAATTCAAAAGTGTTACTTTGATATGGACCAGTTATTTATATAAGCCCAAGATTAGCTTCAGGGTTTCAAATAGGAACCCCCCTCACAGTTCAAACAGTTGTTTTTCACATCATAAACTCATACATGACTTCTGAAAGCCAAGCTGGAGCAGTGGACACTTGTCTTTTATCTTTATGGTAACATTCATATTCATTAACATTTTAAATATTGGCTCATTCTTCTAACAATGAAAGGAAAGTATTACATGATTTTTATAAGGAATCAATATTTTTATGGTTAGTTCTAGGTTAATTCCCATAATTTTCTTTGTTGCTTATTTTTTCAAAAATATACAAACACAACCACATACTCTTTTTAATTGTTTTTCAAAACATAAGAAATCCAACCTTACATACATATGCTTTCCTTGAAGAACTTTGCACCTATTAAAGAGTAAAGAATAGATAGCCATGTTTAAAGCAAGAAAGAAATATTATTGTGGAAAATAAAATAGCCTATTAAAATATATGAAGGTCTTAATATAATCTAAGCTGTTAGAGGCACTAGGACAAGTTTGTTCTTTTTGGAATGGTGGTTTTCAAGCAAAAAGGAAATAACAATGCTCTCATACATTTGTTTTCTAAATTATCCAAATATGCTCATGTTCTAGTTTAATCATTGCTGCTGTGATAAAGCACTTGACCGGAAACAGTCTGCGGAGGAAAGGGCGTATTTGGCTAGACTTGCAGACCACAGTCCACCATTGAGGGTTGTTAGCACAGAAACTAAAACAGAAATCCTGGGCAAAGGCTGCTTGCTCGCTTGCTCTCTTACTTTCTCTCTGGCTCATGCTGTGCCAGTGTCTTTGTATAGCTCAGTCCCACCTGCCTAGGGATGGTGCCACCCACAGTGTGAGGTTCCTTCCACATCAGTCATCAATCAAGACTCCCTCACAGACATGCCACAGGTCAACCTGATCTAGGCAGTCCCTCAGTTGAGATGCCTTCAGATGACTCTAGGCTGAGTCACATTGACAACTGAAGCCAATTAGGTCAGCTTAGTAAGGAAATTAAAAATTAAAATAGCAGAAATTATCATCTTGATTATGATCAGAAAGTTAGTATTTCCAGATTTCTCTCATGCTTGAGGATCACATTTGCCTTCATATTTTAGTGAATCTAAGCAGTCCCTGACAAAGAACATGGCATATAATTGGTTCATAATATGTGTTTGAATGAATGAATGCATGGAGAAAAAGACTTCAGAATTGAATGTCATTTGGGGGGCCAGATTTTTTACTTATACCTTTATTGGCTTCTGTGATATTTTCTCCTACATTTTATCCTATTAGTCTGTCTTTAAAGTACTTAACACTGCTTGCTCTCTATCCAAGGAGCACCTCTTTTTTCTGCTGTCACTGAATTATAGTTCAGTTCTATAACTCAAATGTGAACATGCTGTGACTCTTGAATCATCCTCATAGCTTTAGATATTTGTCCTGAGTTCAGATATTCACTGTTCTTAATGTACTGAAATGGATGACAAAAGTTTTAACGGCTTCACCCATCTGAGGACCAAGACCATGAATGTCCTCATCTGTTGCATAGTCTTGAGTAGTAGTATGTCTTCACATTGGACTTTTTATACATACTTGCTATCCTAGTTTGGTTTCTATTGCTGTGGTAGACACCTTGACCATTGCAAATGAGTGGAAAGAGTTCATCTTACAGCTTACGGTCCATCGTGAAGGGAAGTTAGGGCAGGAACTCAAAGTAGTAATCTGGTTTCAGCAGAAGCCACGGGGGAACACAGGGTACTGGTTTGTATGTCATGGCTTTCTCCGTTTGCTTTCTTCTATAATCCACTGCATATATGCAATGGCCTGGGCTTTTCCATATCAATTACTAATCAAGAAAACGCCCCCATAGATATGGCAGAGTACAGTCTGATAGTGACAGTTCCTCACCTGTGACTCACCTTGCCAGCTATGTCTAGGATTGCATCGAATTAGCAAAAACTACCCATTGCTGAATGTTGGAAAAGTTGTAGGGATAAACATGCTAACTTTTTACCTCCTACCATTTACCCCATGTGTTAATCAGGTTTCTATTACAGAAAAAAATAAGTGAAATAATCAACGTTAAAAGATTAGATGTTTATTTTCCTTACTACTTTTAAGATTTTTAAAATAAATTAGTTATTTGACAACTTGTACCAACGTACGTGATGCATACCCACCACATTCACACCCCTCCCCTTCTCCCTACTTAACGTCTTTCTCTACGAATCTCTTTTTCAACGTCACATCTGTTTGTCTTGTTTATGACCTACTGAGTTTTATCGGGGCTGTCCAGGTGGCAGTGGGTTAGGAGCCCTCCACTGTAGCTTGGTAGGCTCAGCAGTAGGTACACAACTGGAGACAACGAGTCTCTGCTAGACAGTAGCAAACACCATTAGTTCAGTGGTAAGTCCATTGTCTACTACATACATTCTGTGAGTGTGTTGTAGCTGGGTAATGGAAAAATTCTGACACTCAAGCACTTAAACTTGCTTATTGATTCGAAAGTAATTGGTAGAACTTGAGTTGTAAGTCAGAAGAGTCCAGTAAGCTCCTTCCACTTCTATACCTGATCGTTGATGGGACTTGTCTTGGGTAGATCCAGTGCTGGTAACTACAGTTGTGGATTCGTGATTGCAAATGACCATGTGCAGTCTTGAGGTTGGCATTTCACAGCTTTTCACTGTATTTTTCAGCTCTCATATACTTCCACAAAGTTGTCCAACCCTTGGAGTCTTTTCCATGTAACTGTAATTTAGGCTGAGTCCTCAACTATGACATATTCTCAGCTTCTTGGGCATCCACAAGTCTCTAGTTTCACTCCCAGTCCACTATAATAGTAGGCTTCTCTGATTAAAGCTCAGGACTTTTGGTCGATAGATATAAACATATATTTAGAAGGCAGTGTGTCAACATAGTTACCCTACTTGGGGAAGAATTCTTCCTGCCTCTGATTAGATAGGCTTATAGTACCAAGCATGGGTTCTCTATGGAGCAGACCTCAAATCCAATCAAAGGGCAGTAGTACAACAACGGTCACACTAGGTAGTGGCTTGTTTTGTGTGTCAACTTGACACAAGCTGGAGTTATCACAAAGAAGGGAACCCCCTTTTATAAAGGAAAAGCCTCCATGAGGTCCAGCTGTAAAGCATCTTCTTAATTAGTGATCAAGGGGGGAGAGCCCATTGTGGGTGGGGCCATCCCTGGGTGGGTAGTCCTAGATTCTATAAGAAAGCAAGCTAAGAAAGCCAGGGGAAGCAAGCCAGTAAGCAGCATTCCTCTCTGGCCTCTGCATCAGCTCCTGCCTCCAAGTTCCTATCCTGTGTGAGTTCCTGTCCTGACTCACTTTGGTGATGAATAGCTATGTGGAAGCATAAGTTGAATAAACCCTTTGCTCCCCAACTTGCTTCTCGGTCATGATGCTTTGTGCAGGAATAGAAACCCTAATACACACTATTACTACACAGATTTCAGGCCATTGTCCTTTTTGGCTTGTGAATCTGTAATGGAGTCTCATCATGACAGAAGTGTGTGGCTGAGGAAGCCATCCACCTCACAGCCTGTAGCAACAGATCATGCTGGGGTGTAAACTCCTACTAGACCCCATCTTTTAAAAGAATCTACCACCATCTCCTAGCACTTTGGATGGGGGCACAAAACCATGTCACGTGTACTTCTCAGAAAGATTTTATATCTGAACTGTATTGCGTTGTAAACAAAATCAGTTATTTGCTGGTCTATAACTTTTTTTAAACTTCACGAAGGCATAAATCATTCTTAGTCATAGTGATAAAGCCGAGTTCATAGCTCAGTACTGAGTAGTTCATAAAGCAGTTGCTTCGCTCCACATCCATGGCAGTCGCTGTGCTTTCCTGGCTGTGCAGTTTTCATCTGTTAAGTGGCAGCAATAACATTCTTGTAATGATGCAACAGTTCCTTCTTCTCTGTTTCCTTTAATTTCTAAGCATAACAAAAATTCCATAGATGTGTGGGTGGCTTTGAATGTGTGGTTTTGTAGATGAATGTGTGCTCTTATGTGGGTGGGTGTGGGTGTGCGCATGTGAGCAAGAGCTCATGTGGCAAGAAATGGAGAGATATAAGAAGTAACAAATTTGATACATCATCATGATGAATACTTTTAAAACTAGTAACTAAACTGTTCGCCATTCTATGTATTTTACTTGATTAATTAACGTTGTTTTATTTGCTGAGCAATCTAGTATACTGATAAAAGTATTTAATCCATGTTTAAATTATTTGTGTTAATCTCTGTAAACACTAAAAGTTGAAAAGCAAATGGAATGACCAAGTATGGATGTGTATCATTATAACCCTTGAAAAACTCTGCAATATCAGCTAATGAAAGGGACTTTCCCACGGTTTATTGAATAATAGCTAATGGCTTTGAATTTCTAGAGCTTTGTGGTGCTGAAATATGTTTATTACCAAAGGAAAACATTTCAGACAAAGTTCCAGTTGGGTAGAGATCATCCACAAAAGAATCCAAGTTTAATGAAAATTGTTCAGGATTAAGGTTCAAGAAGAAATCTAATCTAAAGTAGGGCTCACTTCCCACTGTACTGACTCATGATGGTTTTTGTGGCTTAAATTTCCACATTGTGAAATGGGGTGATTCTATGTTCTTATGTGATGGTCTTACCAGAAAATAAAGGGAAAGAAAAGTAGTGCTATTGATAAGTGAATTGTCATCAAACTGGACAATTTTTACAGTAGTTTCAATATATTTGAAGTATCTAGTCCTGATGGATGAATATTTTTCTGAGATGGTGCTGTAATTATCATGGGAACAGAAGTCACTTTTTGCTGTTTTATTCACTCAGTACCTCATTTTCTTACACCTCATCTTGCCGGGTGACTAGACTTGAGTACATAGTTACTCAAGAAGAGTGAGATTCAGTCCAAAGAAATGGTATTTGATCCACACCATAAGTAGCCATGCCTTGTGACTGCTCAGGGCCCAGTTGTTACCAGGGGCCACATAGCTTTGTATGTGCTAGCCAGTGTGCTAGCACACAGCAGCAAACAAGTGTGAGAATTTCCTTCACATCCAAGGTGGTATGGAAGACTAACAGAGAAGGGCAGCACTCACAGCCTCCTTATTTGTATTTAAGATACATGTTTTGTGCTTAAAAACGCTTTTCATATGAGTAAGTTAGTTCCTCATGTACCTTCTTGAGGCCTGTGCCAGATGGATTATGTCCTGTTCTACAGTGACTGTTTAAGGATTTTTGTACTCATTCATTGCTTAGAAATGTCTGGATGACTCAGTACTTTAGGGCTTATGCATAGATAATGTGATATGGTAGATGAAAGGGTTTCATTCTCTTTGAGGTCTGATTTCCAGATTTTCCAATTAGTAACTTTTGCATTTGAAACCCTAACCCTAATCCACATTTAAGAAATGGCTTTCTATATAGTCCAATGGTAGAGACAACAAAGTGAACGGACCTTCTTTTTCATGTTTGATTAAGTGCCTCTCAGTTTCTAGTCTTAAGGTAGTGTTCCAGTTGCAATAGAGAGTACAAATTTCGTACCCATTTTAAGAATTAATTGACTTGGAAAAGAAAAGATATTAATAGGAGTTTGATAAATAGTATGTAAATTATCCAGGCAGGACTCGATAGATGTTAAAAGAGAACACTCTCTTAGTGGTCAGTGGAGACTTTGAAGAATAAAGCAAAACTTGAAAGATCCTTGCAGAACAGGGCAAGGGTAAGGAAGGAAGTAGCTCTTACTGGACATTTCATTGGCTGAAGGTCACAGAGGTGAGGGTCCATGATGCATTTCTAAAGGAACCCTGAACAAAGTCTGTCTGTCTGTCTGTCTGTCTGTCTCTGTCTCTGTCTCTGTCTCTGTCTCTGTCTCTCTGTCTCTCTGTCTCTCTGTCTCTCTCTCTGTCTCTCTCTCTCTCTCTCTCTCTCTCTCTCTCTCTCTGTGTGTGTGTGTGTGTGTGTGTGTGTGTGTGATGTGTGTGCTCACGCATGTGCTACATGTGCCCACAAGAAATGGGGAATTGGGAGAAATCACAGATTGCGTCTGGGATAGTGATGAAACTTGTCCTAAAAGTCAAGGATTTTTAGGGTAAGATTTGGATAAGAAAGAAGGGGTTGACTTAAGAACACTTGTTATGACGTAGTTGCTGGAGTTTGAACATGAAGAATTAGGGACATGGAGAGCAGAATGCCATCTGCACCTGCCTGCATGAGATAATTTAAAAAGGGAGGCTCTCGGGAAAAGCCTTAGTGTGTCCAAAAAGAGACCTATCTGCATGCTTTAAATCTAAAGACTTCTACATTGAGCATGCAAATTGCTTTCCAGCACTTCAGGAGATAGCAGACTTTTGCATAGGAACTGAAGAGCTATGGTAGGATTGTGTTGTGAGAGTAAACAAAGTACTAAGGGAGAAGGCACACCCAGTGGAGATGGCACTAATGTCCTTTCCCACTTGTTTAAGGGAATATGTGAACCAGAGAGTGGAAGCACGTTCCCAACCCAGTTCTCTGGTGTTGAAAACTTCATTGCATAGAGTGAACATCACCCACAGCACCCACAGGGATGCTGGGTCTGTAACTGCAGATCTTTGCAAACATATTTTATTCTGATAAAGTATTGTGATAGCTATCTCGATTAATTATATATTGTTCTAATCACACCTTTAATAGACATTATCCACTTGGGTGGACATAGAAGAATCTATGTATCACATACTACTGATTAGTGTATGCTTTCATTTAAATTGTTCCTTTTAAACCATGCAAATGTGTAGCTTTTCTAGTCCATTTGATTTTAATTGTTTGTGGGTTAAGAGAAGACCTCTGCTGGTTTCAGACCCACTTATGTTTACTCACCAATGGACTGATTTATTCATTCATTTCAGAGACTGTATTTGTCAGAGCTCTTGGGAACATGCTATGTCGAAGAAGAAAATACACAGAGGTATTCGTGGAATAATCAAGACATTCATGGAAAATTATGGGAGCATAGGAGACAAACATTCGATTTCTTTTTTTTATTAGCTATTTTCTTTATTTACATGTAAATTTCTCCTTTCCCAGGTTCCCCTCCAAAAGACAAACAAACAAACAAACAAAAACAACAAGAACAAACCCCTTTTGCCTCCCCCCTCCCCATGCCTGTCACCCCACCCTCTCCCACTTATTGGCCCTGGCATTCCCCTATATTGGGATACAAAACCTTCACAAGGCCGAGGTCCTTTCCTCCTATTGATGATCGAATTTGCGATCCTCTACTATATACATGCTGCCAGAATATTCAGTCCCACCATATATAGTCCTTGATTGGTGGTTGGGTCCCTGGGAGCTCTGAGGGTACTAGTTAGTAAATTGTTGTTCGATTTCTGTTATATGGAAGGAACCATGGTAGATGAGGGTCAGGGAGAAGGTCTGAAATAGTTCACTGAGGAGTAGAGTCTTTAATCACACTATGGTAGTGGCTGTGCATATAGTGGTAAGGATAGAAAAATGGCATTGCTTGGGGCGAAGGCGGCCTGTGCATAGAAGCTGTGTGCAAGAAGAAATGAGGCAGTGTGGTATTGCTGTAGCATGAGGTGAAGGCAGAGAGGTGAAAAATGGCATTGACCAGGAGGTGACTGGATGGACTCACCCACAGTGAGCATGAGCTGCATTCTCTGGTCAGGGCAGGGAGACTCCCAAACCACTCTCCAGAGTCTGCTATGCCGGCATTTCAATCTTCAGTGCTCACTGGGAGAAGGAATGTAAGGGAGAGGAGACATTTTGGCAGCTAGTCCAGAAGAAAATATTCAGGACCTCAATAGGAAACACTGTGAGAATGGAGAAGATAGACAAATCTGTGGAAACCTGAACTTGTTCTCCCCAGGGCTGGGAGGGATGATGCTGGGTAACTAGCTGACGTGCGTGCGTGGTGCCTGATGATGTCATCTTCTTGGAAAATACAAACTGGAAGACAATAGAGCAAGCTCTTTATCTTCAACACACTGATGTTTCCTACATGCCTGTGATATATTTGGAACTAAATTTAATTAATTAGAGTGAGCAGAGACAACTGATAGAGTTACATCACCTATGACGGTCACCTAAGCATATCTCCTTGTGAAACTAAGAAAGGAGTGGATGCATACCATTGTTGTCACTCATATTTTGGCTAATCCTTGGTTTATTCTCTGTTCATTTGTTTAACTACCACTTAGTGTTTGGATCATAATGTTGTCACAGTATCAGTGGGTATAGGAATAAGTTAAGCATGATTTTGTTATTAGGAAAAGTTCCTATTTGGCTTTTTCTCATTCTGATTTTCTTGCACTTAACTCCTAGTGCCTTCTACTGGGCGAATTTCAAACCATGCAAGTTCTTCAGGTACAGGGGCACCTGTGAACCCAGCTGTGGTGCCACCCCAGCCAAGTGACCAAGACACATTTGTCCAAAGAGCTGAACACATTCCAGCAGGCAAGCGGACTCCCATGTGTGCCCACTGCAACCAAGTCATCAGGTCAGTTGGTTCGTTTTGAAGTGTTCTTCAAAGTACTTTATACTAATGTCAATCTTTTTAATGTTCTGTAACATGTAACAGTTTGTTAGTGAAAAGAGCTCTTGCTACAACTCCGTATAATAGGATTACCATGTATAACCATACTATTTTGATGAAAAGTAACCCTTGGCTCCCTAAAAATATCATCAGTTAATTCATTTCTACCAGATCTAGAAAAATAATTATTAATGTAGTAGCCCTTCATAAATATTAGAATTTTGAGGCATGAAGGGACCCTGACATTTATCTCAATATTATTATTTTACAAATTATGCAAATGAGGACTTTCATTTACTTGAAAAATAACTTGTAACATAAAAGAAAAAACTTTGAGCCCTGGAGAAAAGATTAGATTTTAAACATTCAAGCTGTAAAAGTAGACCTTTGTATCTGTTCATAAGTGCCTTAAGTATTGGAATGCATCTTTCAAGCATTTTCCTCAAAATCTATTTTATTGTCTCTTAAATTCCCAAAAGGTAAAATGCCCAGAGAATTTTTAAGCATATTGTACTACAGCTTATTAAAGTTCAGCATCCTTATGAATGGCTTTTAAAATGTTATGAGGTGTGCATGGGGATGCTGGCTGCAAACATCTCACCAGAAAGATCTTTGTGAATTGCCTTGTTGGCAGTAAAAGTAGTTGCTTGAAATTCTTATACTATCTTCTGTTCAAACAGCACTATTTTGAAACAGTTGAAACAATGGGGTCTATAAAGGCAAATAAGTTTAAGACTAACATTTCCCTTTTTTTCTGTTACATTAATATTATCTAGCATGATATTTCTAGATCATTATTACTATGGAAGGTGGGCTGATCCAATACTTTAAACACCAAGTATAAATAAATACTCCTCTTAACCTATCAGCAATTGGATACCATGTCAAGAACAACAGTGCTCAGCAGAAGAGAAAAAGAGATTAGCATTTTTTAAAGATAGTTCACATGTGACCACTTAAAAATATAGAAAAACATAAACCAAAAGCCCATATTTATACATATCGTTCCACCCAAGTTACCTACTATTAATTTTCTAGTTCATAATTCTCGGGGGAAGGCAAGGGGATGAAGGGCTAATACAGGATTTCACTTTCCCCTAGAACTCATTCTGTACTCTAGACTGGCCTCAGACTCTGAAGAACTGGTATTATACTTGTGAACCACCTTGCCCAGCCTAGTTCAGAATTTTAAAACATGCACATGAAAAACAAATATTATCTTATAGAAATAGAATAGATTTTTAATCGTTATTTTTCTTGTAAATTGTAATTATATCTTTTTTATAAGAATATGGCTACCTAAACATTATTTGATCAGTTATAACACCAGTAGACATGTTAACACAGAAGATGGAAATTTCACAAGGCCCTACCCTAGACAAGAATTATAGCTGACTAATTACTGCTGAATGAGGGAGACTTAGTCTCTAGGGATGAGCCCCTAATTGATTATTTAATACCAAGTGTTAAGCCCTGAAATCATGTACATATAAGTAACACTAAATGGACTCAGCATGGGGTGTGTGTGTGTGTGTGTGTGTGTGTGTGTGTGTGTCTGTGTGTGTGTGTCTGTGTGTGTGTGTCTGTGTGCGTGTGTGTGACGCAAGAGGGAACAGGACATAGGAATTAGAGTTAGGTAAGAGATGTGAGTAAATGATGTAATTGTATTTTAATGAATTTTCTTGTAGAAAGAATTATCCAGTAGCCATGTTGGTAGATGTAGTGATTACTGAGAGGGGCCAGAGCAATGGAGGTCTCCAAAGCCTAGAGCAGTGTAAACTGAGCAGAAGGCATTGAGTAAGTGTTCAGTCAACTGGAGCATGACTCACTTCAGTCAGTTGGCTTTGATTCATTAGTTATTTTTCTCCAAGTACTTCTATAGGGCTATATTTTACATAAATAATCTAATAGAAAATCTAATGTACCACTGCTTTATTCTAGCTAGTAAAATACTACTTTAATTACTAGTTATTTTAATTTAATTTTAATAAATATTAATAAACAAACTCTGACTGATAACATGTTTTCTGTAAGTTACCCATACTGGTGCTGATACTGTATTCTGAATTATAATGTTGTTTGTGGAAATAGGATCATTGCTTTGTGTGGTGCTGCTTAGTAAGTTAGTGTCAAAGCATGTGTGTTGCTAATTCATGTCCGATTATCAACTTTGATACTGTCCTATAATCACAACCTTTAGTTGATTTTCCTTGAAAATAGGAAGCTCAAAGCAGAACCAACATGCACCATTTCTCCTTGCCTTAATTCCAGATTTAATAGTAGACTAAGATGCTTCAATGTACAGACTTTTCGCTTTATGAAATAAATACGTATTCAGCTAAGGAGATGAATGGCTGTCACTAACTGTCCCCTCATCTGTTGAATTTTATAGTTTTGTATTATGCAGTTCTTGTTATCATTGAAGCATTAAAGCTTCATTTACTAAGGAAGTTAGCAGGAATGGGGATTAGCTCATGTCAAGATCATATAACAATAATTAGCATAGCACATTTGCCTGGTGCTCAAGTTCTATAGCAGCTTGCAAGCCCTGCAGTCGGCTCAGAGCCCTGGTCAAAGCATAAATCCAGTTCTTGCCCTCAGTGACAGTATTACTTACCAAAGCAAGAAGGTGTTAGATCAAGTGACATTATCTGGGACACCTGTTTTTAAAATGAGCTGCAGTTGTGGGCACACTACTTTCAACAGAATATTATACCCTGTCAACTGAGAAATGTAAAGTCGAGCTTATGTTGTTAGACTTCCATTAGTTATTTTTTTAGAAGATTTGCTTATTTTCAGGAAGTGTAAAAGATGTGATGTTAACAAACTGAAGTGATTGTCCTCACAGTTGTCCATCCTTTACTGATGATTTCATTTTGTTTTAATGTTTAAATTTTTCTGGTTTATTTGAATCTTGAGAAGTTCATGGCTATTATCCCTAACTTATATTCGAAGGCATTACTTTGACTAGTTACAAATGCATAAGGTATTATATATTTTGAAACTTTTCCTAAAGCTTTTGGTCTGTGATAAAATATTTTGAATCCAACTAAGGTGGACCTAACATTTTGCCTTCTTTAATGTTTGTGAATGCATTTGCTGTTTGAATACAAGTGTATAGTAGGAGCACATGCAGAAGGTGGCTAACGTAAGTCTTTTTGGAGCAACAGGCATCTGAAGGACTCAGCTTCCTGGGTGTCTCACTAAAATCAATTGCTATTTGTACTGCACAGGGTTAACGGAACTGTTTATGTTTAGCATCCTAACATCCTTTTGAAAGAGGAAAGAATTCGCAATGCTTGGATTTCTTCCTATGTATAGAGTGTTTGGACAGTAGTCATGTTTCTGTCGTTCCATCTTTGCTTGCAACACACCAGAACAACATTCAGGCAATTCATGGTTTGTTCTACTGAGAAAAGAAATTTTTGTATTGCTGAAATGTTTTGCTTGGTAATTTTCAAAAGGAGAGCTGTCCTGGGATGCCCCAAGGAGAAGCATGCAGAGCTTTTTGCCTACTACACCCGCCTTGTCAGCTTCTGAACTCCTTTCAACTCCTATATTTATAGGTCTTTTTATTGTCCCTTCTGGTTCAGATTTTATTTGAAAATAAAAGGTTTCCTGGCTTAATGTATCAGCTGCTGAATGTAAGAAAACAACTAAAAACATTGGTCAAGATTTATAGGCAAGATATAAACCAAGATTTTACTGTTTGTGATAGAGAAAAAAAATGAGAACAGAGTAGTCTAACATCTATATTTGCAGTATAATATCACCATTGAGATCCTGGTTGGATGACAGTGTGTAGTGGATTCTTAAATATTCCAGATGTATTAATACTGTATATATCCATTGATACTCCGTATCAGTACATAGGTGAGGAAACTGAAGAACAGACAACTCACATTTGTCAGAATTGCTTAGATTGTAAACAATAGTACCAGAGTTTAGTCCAGATCCATCTAAACTCTATTTGTTTCATATCTGTAACTACCACTGTGTAGGAGAATGCTTACAATTATTAAAATGACAAAAGGAAGTATAGAACTTAAAAATCAAAGGAAGCTAAGCAAGATAATAATAATAATAATAATAAAGGCAGCTCTTTGCTAAATGTGATTGATTTTGTCTGAAAGCATTATTGGAATTACTCTAAAGAGCCGTCAGAGTAACTCCATGAAACATATTCCTAGGAGGTCTAGCCGAGCAAACTGGCTCTGAGACTCATGTGGACAAATTCACAAAGCTGGTGAAGTGGGAGTGCCAGGACTAGAATCCATGTCTGTTTGGTTATGAACTACATTTATTAATTAATTCATTAAATGTTTACTTAACCACTATTTTCTTTTTTTGAAAGCATAATAGTAAATAGCTCGTATGGCCAAGTCTTTTAACGAAAAGACCAAAAGGGAAGTGGCCAAAGTTAACAGTTAGGATTCCTGACTCAATATAATGCTCAGTTTCTTTTGTACAGCATTCTGAGCTTTCTAAGTTATTACACATGTACGTCATAAACAGATAGGCATACAATTATGTGTCTTTACTGGGTCAGGAGAAAAATAAATTAAGCAAGTATGACTTACTCTAACAGTTATAGCAGTATATTTTGTTCATACATTGAAATGTACAGATAAATAAGGCAGGAGTAGGTAACATATAGGCTGAACAGTGGAACTTTTTAGCTACTCCTCTAAAGCAATTTTGTGGAATCTACATGCATTTCTTTTTTTTTTTTTAATTTTTTTTTATTAGATGTTTTCTTTATTTACAATATCTCCTTTCCCAGGTTCCCCTCCAAAAAATAAAATAAAATAAAATAAAATAAAATAAAATAAAATAAAACTAAAACAAACCCCTGTTCCCTCCCACCTTGCTCACCATCCTACTCCCTCCTGCTTACTGGCCCTGGAATTCCCCTACACTGGGGCATAGAACCTTCACAGGGCCAAGGGCCTCTCTTCCCATTGATGACCGACTTGGCCATTATCTGCCATACACATGCTGCTGGAGCCATTAATCCCACCATGTGTAGTCTTTGGTTGGAGTTTTAGTCCCTGGGAGTTCTGAGGGTACTAGTTAGTTCATATTGTTGTTCGTCCTAAGGAGCTGCAAACCCTTCAGCTCCTTGGGTTCTTTCTCTAACTCCTTCTTTGGGGGCTGGAGGTGGCGCCGGGCAGAAACTGGGCAGAGTTAAAGGTTGTATGAAGTCGTCTTTCATCTCAACTAGTCAGATGCCTCACCTCTTCCCTTCCTTCCTTTGCCAGTCAACATGGATTTCGTAAGGCCTGAGAGGGGCTGCTATAAGCGGAGATGCGTATTTAATTCCACCGTGCAGTTAGCTTTCCAGGTCACAGGTGGAAACCCAGTGCCACGTGGGTGTCAGTGTCAATCTGCTGTTGACGAATTTGTTAATAATTTACTGACACACAGAGGAAAGTGTGCTTCCTTCTACATTGGAGGCTGCTGTCTAAGCTAGACATAACCTCAGGGTACTGGGGGTTGAAGGGGGGAGAGCTCTTCCACTGTAGGGGCTAGGGGAGAGGTCTTCCACTGTAGGGGCTGGGGGAGAGCTCTTCCACTGTAGGGGCTGGGGGAGAGGTCTTCCCACTGCAGCAAGGAGGATCCAGCTAGGCAAGCGTGTTCCCTCATGCTGGTATAGAGCAAGAAGCTCTGACAAGAGCACGACTGACTCATTTTCTCCTCCTATTTTAAAGGTACAGAGTCATGTTCTTTACTGCCCAGGATTTCCTTTACTGTTCATGTTTGAAAAATAAAAGAAAGAATGAAATATTTTTAAAGTTATTCTCTTAATAGACTAACTATATTTTTAATTGTTAATAAAAATCCTTGTGTCAAAACAGGTTTGTTTTTTTTTTTTTTTTTTTTTTTTACTGGCTTTTAAAGAATACTTGTGTTGCAGTAAATCTCCAAACGAAAAACACCCTAGCTATGAGAACACAACTCAATTAATATGAATACATGCTGTGCGCCTAGATTGGGCAGATCTACCACTACACTATCATCTTCCCCATATAAGACAGCCCTTATAACTTGCGGTTTCTCCAGGCCAGCTGCTTCTGCTCCACTTTCCTTCTTCCTCCTCTTCCATTGTCTCCTCTCTCTCTCTCTCTCTCTCTCTCTCTCTCTCTCTCTCTCTCTCTCTCTCTCTCTCTCTCTCTCCTACAATCTTCAGCTCCACCTTCCCTTCCTTCTCTGCCCAATCACTGGCTCTAGCCTTTATTTTATCAATTAAGGTGGGAAGAAAATCTCCTGAGTGCTGACTGACTTCTTTTGAAAACTGAATATCCACTAAGGAT
This sequence comes from Montemys delectorum, assembly GCA_019843815.1. Taxonomy (NCBI): domain Eukaryota; kingdom Metazoa; phylum Chordata; class Mammalia; order Rodentia; family Muridae; genus Montemys; species Montemys delectorum. Next base: position 24,269 of record JADRCD010166058.1, on the reverse strand, counting down.
GCTGGCCTCACCACTGTTCCGTTTGTGGTGATGCTTCCTAATGAAAAGCTCAGCCTAGCATTGGAAAAAACGTTGGGATGTGTTTCAGTGGCCATATAGAATGGGATGCAAACCCCAAAGTCCTATCGTACTCTACATTATCATTTTTATGACTTATCCATTAGATACATAGCTAGTGGGAAAGCTTAGAACACTTAGAATATTTTGTTCAGCTTTCAGAATGTAGCTTCTTTATCTTTGGTAAAGTACTTGCCAAATATATACTGAGGAAAATTAATGAAGTAACTTGTTTAGTGAGACTGTTTTTAAAGCAGCTATAAATGGGAGAATAGTTTACTGGGGGTAATAGATTTATTTACAGTAAGTGTCACACTGCTGCCATTTCTTTTTCTTTTCGAAAGAGTTAACCATTGCAAAACTAATCATGAAGGACAACCCTGCTTGCCCTTAAGCTTTAGTAATAATACGCTACTTACCTCTAATTTAGCAAAGTCACAACAAAAATGCCATCAAATTCTTAATAAACAGGTTAAGAAAAAGTAAAACTAGAAAATACTTTATATGCTTCACAGAAGAAGTTTCATTTACATCAAGGCTTTCTGCTGCCTGATTTTTGCAGAATTGAGAGCTAAGTCTGAGTAAACACTAATGTTTTTGTTAAGAACCTTAGTATGTGGATTTGGATATGGTGGCACCAGATTCTTGGTTGTGGGGAGCAATTACCGAAAGAAACAAATGGAAATAGTTTGTTCTTTATATGCATGTTTGTGTGCCTGTGTGTTCTGTAGAGTATACATGAATCCGTGAGTGCGTGCACCCGTGTGTGTGTGTGTGTGTGTGTGTGTGTGTGTGTGTGTGTGTGTGTG